>JAOANK020000022.1:8527860-8538449 GCA_026257165.2 Telfairia occidentalis | reverse complement strand
TTATTATTATTATTATTATTATTATTTTGAATGCTATACGGGAGAAGTGGAAGATATTTTGGTGAGCAGCAGCGGGGATGGGGAAGATGGAAGAAAAGCGATGGCTCCGTCTCTGTATGACAATTAGCAGAGCAGGTGTAAAAGAGTGAAGCCAAAGGATAGCGTAAATGGATCAATTGATTCTCTCACCTCAATCCCTCTCCTCCCCCACTTTCAAAAACCTTCGCCCTCGCGCCCATTTGAATCTTCAACACACCCAACAAATCCATGCCCATTTCATCAAAACCCAATTCTCGCTCAGCTTCTGTCAATCGCACTACTTTAGCCCCGAATCCAAGTACAATCTCCTCATTTCATCGTACATCAACAACCAACTCCCGGAATTTGCATTGGAATTGTATCTCCACATGCGTAGAACGGATACTGTTTTTGATGATTTCATCCTACCTTCAGTTCTCAGAGCCTGTGGCCAAGCTTCGTGTGGGATTTTGGGGAAGGAAGTACACGGTTTCGCGGTTAAGAATGGTCTACATGGAGATGTTTTTGTGTGCAATGCTTTGATGAACATGTATGTGAAATGTGGGAGCTTGGTTTCTGCTCAGCTTGTGTTTGATAAAATGCCTGCCAGAGATGTTGTGTCTTGGAGCACGATGCTTGGGTGCTATGTGCGGAGCAAATTGTTTGGTGAAGCGCTGAGATTCGTGCGAGAGATGCGGTTCGTGAGAGTGAAGCTGAGTAATGTCGCTCTGATTAGCTTGATTGGTGTATTCGGGGAGCTCTCAGATATGAAGGCTGGAAAGGCGATTCATGGTTACATTGTTAGAAATGCAAGTGATGAGAAAATGGAAGTTCTTGTGACGACTGCATTGATTGATATGTATTGCAAAGGTGAATGTATAGCCTCAGCACAGAGACTTTTTGATGGGTTGCCTCAGAGAAGTGTTGTTTCTTGGACTGCAATGATAGCCGGTTGTATTCGCAGTTGCATGGTAGAAAAAGGGGCAAAGAATTTCAGTAGAATGCTTGAAGAAAGAGTGTTTCCTAATGAGATTACATTGCTCAGTTTGATTACAGAGTGTGCTTTTGTTGAAGCTTTGGATTTAGGCAAATGGCTACATGCCCATTTGTTAAGAAATGGATTTGAGATGTCTCTGACTTTAGCCACTGCTCTCATTGATATGTATGGAAAGTGTGGGCAAGTCGGATATGCCAGAGCTCTTTTTGATGGCGTCCAGGAAAAAGATGTGAAGATTTGGAGTGCTTTGATGTCGGCTTATATGCAGGTGAGTAGCATCGATCGGGCTTTTGACCTCTTCTTCGAGATGTTGAACAGTGAAGTGAAACCAAACAAAGTGACCATGGTTAGTCTTCTTTCTTTATGTGCAGAGGCTGGAGCCCTAGACCTTGGCAAGTGGACTCATGCTTACATAAACTATCACGGCCTTGAAGTAGATATTGTGCTAAAAACAGCACTTATCGACATGTATGCCAAATGTGGAGACCTAAAAGTTGCTCGTAGCCTATTTGATGAAGACACGCAATGCCGGGATATCAGCATGTGGAATTCGATGATGGCTGGATTCTCACTGCACGGTCATGGGAAAGAAGCTTTAGAACTCTTTTCAGAAATGGAGGGTCATGGTGTTGAACCTAATGATATCACGTTCATTTCTGTTTTTCATGCTTGTAGTCATTCTGGATTGGTAGCAGAAGGGATGAAGCATTTCAGTAGAATGGTTCATGACTTTAGAATTGTTCCAAAGATTGAGCACTACGGATGTTTGGTGGATCTTCTCGGTCGAGCTGGACGGCTCAATGAAGCTCACGACATCATTCAACACATGCCCATGAGGCCTAACACCATTGTATGGGGTGCTCTGCTTGCTGCATGCAAACTACATGACAATCTGGCCTTGGGGGAGGTGGCGGCAACAAAGATTCTTGAATTGGACCCAAAAAACTGTGGATACAGTGTTCTTAAGTCAAACATATATGCATCCTCAAAGAGATGGACTGATGTAACAAGCATTAGAGAAACGATGAGCGATTTGGGAATGAAGAAAGAACCAGGGCTCAGCTGGATTGAAGTAAATGGTTCAGTTCACCACTTCAAATCTGGAGATAAGACATGCACACAAACGAGAAAAGTCTATGAAATGGTGGCTGAAATGTGCATCAAATTGAAAGAGGCGGGATACATACAAAATACATCGGTAGTTTTGTTAAAGGTAGAAGAGGAAGAGAAGGAAACTGCACTCAATTACCATAGTGAGAAACTGGCTATGGCTTTTGGACTCATAAGTACAGCTCCGGGCACGACCATCCGAATAGTTAAGAATCTGAGGGTCTGTAAGGATTGTCATGCTGCAACAAAGCTATTATCTAAAATCTATGGACGAACTATAATTGTTAGGGATCGAAACCGATTTCACTACTTTAGTGAAGGATACTGTTCTTGTCTTGACTATTGGTAAGATAAGATTCCAAATTGTGATCATATAACTAAATACATGTTCATATAAATTTCAACAATACTGTCACGGCACATTTTTATGTTCAGGGTACATCAAGGAAAAATAAAATCATGAAACCTTGATTTATGGAAAGGTTGATTTGTCAACCAAGCCACTGTTGTGCTTTTCGATCGCCACTAGCTCCGACAGAATGCCGAATACTGATCTTCTCATTAGCATATTTCTGCTGCAGCCATTCAAATCCATTTACGTCAAGTTTACCTGAGACTGATTTCCCTTGCTTCCTACGATTTTGTTGTTCCCTTACAGAAGCCCACAATTTCCCAATTGCATCCCGTTGCTGTGATGTGAACAGTGAAACGTTATCAAATGCATGCTTCACTAAGATATCGATAACGGTTTGACACCTGGAGAGAGATTATAGGTTAATCTCATGTTATAGTTTTACAAGACAGCGAGAAAATATCGTTCATAGTGACTCATGCCCGCACCATGGAATTTTATACCGATGAGCAGCGATTTCTAAACAGCTAATTAAGGCTTCTCTTTGTAATTTGAGAAAACTTT
The DNA here is from genome assembly GCA_026257165.2 of Telfairia occidentalis. Lineage (NCBI taxonomy): Eukaryota > Viridiplantae > Streptophyta > Magnoliopsida > Cucurbitales > Cucurbitaceae > Telfairia > Telfairia occidentalis. The sequence continues at coordinate 8,535,408 of JAOANK020000022.1, read as the reverse complement.
TGGACTCTACTTCTTCATCCTTCCTAGTCTTGGATGCTGCATTCTTTTTCCCCTTTGCCTTTTCACCTTTCTTCAATGAACCTGGCAAAAAAGCATCGAGTCCAAATGGATCAGATTCTTGGTTATTTTTTTCTTCTGCTGGCGCAGCAGACTGCTTTTTTTGACGTTCATCAACTGCGTCCTCTTCATTAACTTTAAGTGCTTCAGCTTCCTCAATGTCATCATCCTTAGTTGCAACTGGAAGATTAGAAATGGCTTCTTTTATTTGTCCAGCTGTCTTTGAAAACTACATGGTTCATGAACCAAAGCATGAAAACTGAAAATTTGATGTTCAAAGAATAAAAGTACAATGGTGAAAATAATCTACAAGGATAACTACAACCAGTATAATGACAAAGAACCCTTTTCAATAACGTTCTTTATTTTTTGTTTTGAAAATTATGCTTATTTACTAACCCTTTTGTTTTCTAATCTATTTTCAGTATGGTTAGCCACATTTTAAAAGCTAAAAAAAGGGTTTTTAAAAACCTTTTGAAATTAGGCTAAGATTAGAGTGTTTTTAAAAAAGTAACAAACTAAACAAAGAAATCAAGGTATACGTAGGATTTATAACCTTATACAGCATCAATCACATCTAAGGAGCAGAGATATTTAAACAAGTATGGAAATATTTAAAAATAAATAAAGAGAAAGAAGAAGAAAAAGAAGAAGAGTAGAACTGTTGAAAACCTATTCACAAACTTGAACATTACAAGGCACGGAGCATATTCACTAACTTAAGGTTGGAATCAAGAATCCATTCACTGATTTTTCAAATTTTTTTTTTTGAGGGAAAACGGCAATATGTTAAATCAGCCTGTAATTAGGGCAATTAACGAACCATATGAATGAAGCAAAATACATTCTCTAACAGTATGCACAAATTAATTCACAATTTCTGAGATTTTAATCTCAAAACCATTGATAAAAATATCATACCACAAAACTGTCATCTGTCAACAAATCGTTTGCCAATACAGTCTGAATCGTCCATGTTGACAACTGGTTCTTCTGCTTTCTGTTAAGGCACTGAGAAGTAACAATTGTTAGGAAATAGGAATCCCATTTAGAGAGAGTAAACAGACTCAGAAAACATCATTACATCAACTCGTAAAACCTAAAATAAGATCAACATACTTCCACTGTAGATTGTGCAGCTGAGAACAATGCATGATAATCTCCCCGTACTGAAGGATCAGTACAGGGAGTAGATGAAGACATGGACATGGCAGCTTCGAGTATTGAAAAGAATCGATCACTGGTCGATGGCTTGACACTTCCTGCCTGAATGAGCTGTATGGCAAGTTTGGCAGCCTTACCAAACTTGGTGGGGTTCTTAATATGTGAAGCTATCTTTTGCATAGCCTCAAGAACTTGGGTCTCGGAGGCATCTGTAGTGGTTTTGAACCTTAAACGTTTTCCGGGTGCTGGTGCTGAAAACCAAACTCCATATTTCAGCTTCTTTCAAAGATATTACAAAAGCATATAGAGTTTAGGTTAAATTATAAATGGTATCTGGTTAGTTCCTAAAGCTTAAATTTTTAATTACACTCTTGATCTTTGAATTGTGATTGCATGTAGTCCTTAAGACATGTCTATTAAACAAACTATAGCTAATTTTTTTTAATAGAAACCTGAGAATATATTAAGAGAAAAAGGCCAAAAAAGGACAGCCTAAGGGTAGGGGAAGAGGAATCCCCGCCCCCCACCAAACAAACAAAAAAAAGAAGAAACTACTTGCACCAAACATTCCGATGATGAATGATTAAGGACAGAGGGTAGTAAAAAAAAAATAATAATAATACTGTTGCTGTGACACCACCAAGAGGCAGTAAACTGTACAGAATTACAAAAGATTTCAGGAGTAGAGATCTTATCTTCATCGATAATTCTTTCCAAACTCCTCACGAGAGGGCTCTAACTGCAAAACCCCAACGAATCCTGGGTTTTTTCTTCAGACACTACCCATGGAGCGCCTCTGAAAGCCAATCTTCAGAATGTTGAGGAAGACAGAGAGAGACCAAAGGAACCAAGCAGAAAGGTCCACCCTCTTTTAACAAAATTACAGTGAATGAAGAAATGGTCAAGGGTCTCAGTTTCCTTAGAGCAAAGACAGCAAATGAAAGGAGACAGGGACGACGATTTAAGCTTCTTTTGGAGCTTCTCGTGGGTGTTCAAGCTACGGAAGAAACGTGACCAGAGGAACACCTTCACTTTCTTGGAAACTTTGAAATTCCATATAGCCTTAATCAGAGGAGGATTAATGGGGGCTTTCCCTCTAACAAGGTTAAGGAAAGCAGATTTTGAGGATAACAAACCCAAACCATCCAAATTCCAAAGCATACGATCAGGGTCAGATCCCACCTGCTGAAAACCAATTCTGTCAACCAGCCCCGCCCAACTGCTGAATTCTCTATCAAAGAGGCCTCTGCAGAAGGCAAGGTCCCAGCCCCTCTGGAGATCATTCCAACAATTGGCAATCAGAGCATCCTTTTTCATCGAAATAGCAAAAAGGTCCAGAAAATCCTGCTCAAGAGTTGCATCTCCCGTCAATATATCCTTCCAAAATTTAATCTTCTGCCCATTACTAGCTTTGAAGCTAACGAAGTTGAGAAAGAGGGGAGTATTCTTCGCAATATCAAACCAAGGTCTTCCTTGGGCAGCCCCTTTTGGATGAAGGGTAATCCAGTCACAAGCATCAGCCCCATAAATACTAGCAATGATTTTCCTCCACTTGGCGTTCTTCTCTTGAGCAAATCTCCAGAGCCATTTAATGAGAAGGGCTTTATTCCGAATATTAAAAGAACCAATCCCTAAACCACCGTAATGGGGGAGGCAGAGAAGTCCAGTCCCATTTGACGGGTTTGTAGTCATCTCCAGTCCAAAAGAAATTCCCAACAATTTTGTCCATCTCCTTAGTTACTTTAACAGGGGCCTTTAGGAGAGAAAAGTAGTAGAGAGGCAGACTATTCAAGGCTGATTGAGCTAGAGTTAATCTTCCCCCTTTCGAAAAGAGCATCCCCTTCCAGTTAGAAAGCTTATATCTAACCTTGTCAACCATTGGCTCCCAAAAGGCTATGGAGTGGTGATTACCACCGAGGGGGAAGCCAAGGTACTTAAAATGGAGGGATTCAACTTTGCAACCAATCCTCCTGGTGTAAGAATCAGCTTTCTCCTTGCTAACATTAATTCCAATCACTGCCATTTTTGAAATATTTAAAGACCTGAGCCTAATTTTCAAACAACTACAGAGTATTTGGGCAGAAAATAATAGTATCATCAGCATATTGTAGATGGATAAAATTGATCATATGACACCCCACTTGAAGCCCCAGAATGGCCCCTCTGTCCACACCAAGACTGATCAACCTACTAACGGTGTCGCCAATGAGGGTAAAGAGGAAGCGGGAGAGGGGATCCTTTGTCTTAGCCCTCTAGAGGCCATAATCTTTCCTCTAGGTCTTCCATTAATCAAGGTAGAAAAGTTTGCAGATTTCAAACATCCCTTGATCCATATCCTCCACCTTTGACCAAAGCCCTTCTTCTCCAAAACTGCATCGAGGAAAGACCAATCGAACTTATCATAGGCTTTTTCATAGTCTATCCTCTTAGCTTTCCAATCTCCCAAACCTCAGCAACAATAGAATGGCATCCAAAATCTGCCAACCTTCAACAAAAGCGAATTGGCTATCATCAATAATCAAGGGCAGCACCTTTTTTATTCTTTCAGGTAAAACTTTGGCAATGATTTTGTATAGGGAAGTCACTAAACTAATGGGTCGGAATTCATTAACCTTGTTTGCCTTCATTTTCTTTGGGATAAGACAAATGTAGATCTCATTGGTTCTTCTACTAATAATGCCATTTTTTAAAAAATCGTGGAACTCTTAGGAGATCTGGCTTCAAAATGTTCCATGACTTTTGTAAAACTCACTTGTCATCCCACCAAGGCCCGGTAATTTCAAGTCCCCCCTACAAAGAGAATTTCTTCTTCTTGCAAAGGGACTTCAAGCCTGCTACTCCCATCGTTAGATAAAGGCTTCCACTCGATGCCTTCCACCAAAAATCTTTGATTGCCATCTGCTGAATACAAAACTTCAAAATAACTAACAATCTCAAATTCAATCTCAAATTCAATCTCCATTTCAGTGGTTAAAAGATTCCCCTGCTGATCTTCAAGCGTAGTTATGGAATTTTTGTTCTTTCTTTGAGAGGCCCATCTATGAAACATATTCATGTTCTCATCACCTTCTTTTAACCACTGATTTTTGCATTTTTGGGACCATTTCCTAAGCTCATTTAGATTAATCCCCATGAGTTTGGTCTTTAGAAGAGCTCTATTTTTGTGTATCTCAGTAGTTAAAGTGCCACATTCCTCTTCTCTGAGCTTTCTTTTCTTCCACACTTCTAAAGACCTCCTTATTCCACTGTTCAGACAGTCTTTAAGAACTTTAAGCTTCTCCATGAAAATATACCCGGGCTGCCCATTATCAGCAGTCGACTTCCTACAGCTTTCAACCCTAGGCATTAAAAGTATATGCTCGAGCCACATATTTTCAAAACGGGGGTGGGGGTGGGGGGCTAAAACCCCATTTATGGAAAGCTCGAAACAAGAACAAGGGATAGTGATCCGAGGTAATTCTAGGGAGTCTATTAAGAGAAATATCTTTGAAAGTGTAATTTTGAGAGAAAAGAATAATGTGTTATTTCTCATAGGTAAAATTAGGTCACTTATAAAGAAGTGAGACGTAATACATAAAATGAAATACATATGAAACTAATTATTTCCCAACTATTTACCATAAACAAATAATTACACATAAAAGGAATTATTACAAATATATTTACAAATAATATTTCCTAAACCAACACTCCCCTCAAGCTCGTTTAAAGATGACTTCCATTGCCAGCTTGTCCATTAACTTGTCGAACTGTACTTTTGGAAGTCCTTTAGTCAACACATCAGCAATTTGCTCTATAGTTGGAAGATAAGGAATGCATATTATTCCAGCATTAATCTTTTCTTTTTATGAAGTATTTATCAACCTTAATGTATTTTGTCCTGTCATGCAAAACTGGGTTGTGAGCTATAGAAATGGCTGTCTTATTATCACAGTACAGATGCATAGGTGTTTAATGGGAGAACTTCAACTCTTCAAGAAATCGTTTGAGTCAAATACTCTCACAAATACCATGAGCTGGAGCCCTAAACTCTGCTTCAACACTACTTCTTACTACGACATTCGGTTTTTTTGCTTCTCCAAGTAACTAGATTACCTCCGACAAAGGAACATAACTTGAGGCAGATCGTCTATCTACATTAACCTGTCCAATCAGCATCAGTATAAACTTCAATCTGTAGATGACCATGTTTTCTAAACAATATACCTTTGCCTGGAGTTCCTTTCAAATATCTCAAGATCCTCTAAACAGCTTCAAAGTGAGCTAAACCAGGAGAATGCATAAACTGACTAACCATGCTTACTACAAATGCAATGTCTGGACGTGTGTGAGATAAGAAAACAAGTCTATCAGCAAGTCTTTGATATTTCTCATTATCTTCAATTTCATTTACACTAGCAGCTTGTAATTTCAAATTTGGTTCATTAGGAGTTTCAGCTACTCAGCAACCAAGTAAATTTGTCTCTTCAAGTAGGTCTACAATATATTTTCTTTGATTAATTACAATTCCTTTCTTTGATCTGGTGAATTTCATTCCTAGAAAATATTTCAAAATTCCCGATCTTTAATTTGGAATTCTCCCACAAGTCTTTTCTTCACAATAGTTAATTCATCTTCATCATTGCCTACGAGAATAATATCATCAACATATACAATCAAAACAACAATTTTATCATTTTCACCGTGTTTATAGAATATGGTGTGATCTACTTGACTCTAAAGAAAACTATAGCTTATGACTACTTTCTCAAAATGTTCAAATCATGCTCTAGGTGACTATTTTAGACCATAAAGAGACTTATTGAGCCTACACACTTTATTTTTTCCAAGATTCATTTCAAAGCAAGGTCACATATTCATAAATACCTCTTCTTCAAGGTCTCCATTGAGAAAAGCATTTTTAACATCCAATTGGTAGAGGGGTCAATCTAAATTGATTGCAACAGATAAAAAAACTCTAATAGAGTTAATTTTAACAACAGGGGAAAACGTTTCTACATAATCAATCTCATAAGTCTAAATAAACTCTTTCGCAACTAATTTGGCTTTATATCTCTCAATACTCCCATTTACGTTGCATTTTAAAGTGAAAACTCATTTACATCCTATAGTTTTCTTATCTTTTGGTAGATCTACAATGTCCCATGTATAATTCTGCCTAAGAGCATTCATCTCTTCCATAATTGCTAATTTTCAATTACAATCATTTAAAGCCTCTTGCGTATTCCTTGGGATAAGCAAATTATTTATCCTAGAAGTAAATGCTCTATGACTCTTTGACAATCTTTGGTATGGTAGATAATTTGCAATAGGGTATCTAGTGCAATTTCGAACACGTTTCCTAAATGCTATAGAAACATGAAGATCAGATACATTAGATGGGATTAAGGATTGGTCACCTAAATTTTCAGTGTCATTCCTCGGAGTGGACTGATTTGATGACCTATCAACTCCCTGACCTCGATTCCTCTAATTAAATCTCCTCCTAGCATAAACCTGAAGCTCAAGATTTTTAGTATTACAATCATTTTCTAGTGTTTCTCCCCTTAAATGAGATTTTTTTTGCAGTTGGCATCAGTAAACTAGAAAAATTAGGGCAAATGATATTAGGAAGTGAAAGAGAAGTATCCCAAAAATTATCTTCCAAGTTGGAGTTCTCCCCCTGAAGATAATTTGGAGTAAAAAAAGGTTGGTGTTCCAAAAACAAAACATCCATACTCACATAAGTTTTTTTGGTTTGGGGATCAAAACATTTATAACCCTTTTTTGTGGGAGCATAACCTAAGAAAATGCATTTGACAACCTTGGGATCTAGTTTAGAACAAAAAGCATCATGAATGTGAACATAAGCAGTGTGTCATGGTCATGCTCGTCCAAGGCATGTCGCCCGTGGCCGTATGCCCATGACAATTGTCTTACCCCTAGTTTCATATGCTAATTGCTTTACTTTGTATATGGCGAGCGACTCCTCGCCCCTTTGTATGTTTTTCACATTTCCTTGTATTTTATGTGGCAAGTGACTCCTCGCCACTTTGTATGTTTATAGCTGTCATTCTCAAAATTCTTAATAATATACTATAGGGGGGAGCGATGAGTTGTCAAACCTTCCTACCAGTATTGCATGCTATAAAACCGTGGCTTTCATTATATTGCTTTATACCTGCAGCAAGCTTTCAAAAATGTCTTTCAAACGTTTTCTAAAACTTTTTCTCTGACCACGTTTTCTAAAACCTTTTTTCCGAAAACGTGAGTGGAGGTTGCGAGATAGACCCGTTGTGCCATCGGCAGTCCCGTTTTCAGTTGGCTGACTTGCTTGAGGGTGAAAGC
>JAOANK020000022.1:8506274-8527760 GCA_026257165.2 Telfairia occidentalis | reverse complement strand
TGTAAAAAAAAAAATAAAAAAAAAAAAAAAAAAGAAAAAAAAGCTGGAGATAATTTTATAAAGTTTTAATTGATCTAAATAATAATTCTAAATTTAAAATTAAAGATTGTACTAACTAAGAATGATATTGAAAATATTATGTGAAAATTTGAATCAAATCACTAATGACTGATATAAAGATTGTCTTAAATGGGGGGATTTAACCTAAATCTATAATATTATTTTTAAATTGGAATCAAATCATTAATAAATTATTTAAAAGCTTCCTTAAATGAGGGGTTTAACCTAAATCTATTAAATTATATGAAAATTATAAATAAAATAAATAAGGACAATTTAGGGGGCATAAAATTTGCTCGAGTGTTGATAAAATATAGAAAAATTAATTGTAAAAATATTTTTAACAATGAACTTTTGTGAAAAGGGGTTTACCAAAACCATCATTCCACCACAATTTCTATATAAATTATACATCAAGTCCAAAAGAAGGTTACAACAAGAAAAATAAGGAAACATTAATTTAGAGTTAAAATCCTAAAGAACCCCTAAATTAACCTCAGGAAAAAAAAGAGTCTTCATCTTTGGATCTTTCAAGTTGTTTTGAAGCTTCTTTTTCCACTTGTCCTCCTTCTTCATTGAACTCTCATGGCTAGATGTGTTCTTGCTTAAAGCATATCACTACGAAAATTAGATTTGCTGGGATATATGAAGTTGTTATTCTTACAAAAGGTATATTTTTCTAATATATATTCCTAAATTTAATTCAATACCGATCCATGATTCTAAATTGTTTGGAAATTAAAATTTTGTTGCGTGGTGAATAGTTCATACTATTAGAATCCCTCTAGTAACACTGAGTAGGGGGCTCAGCTTGGTTTGGTAATGCAATGACACACTTGAGTCAGTGTAGTTGATGACTAATAGTTGACACAACATATCTGTCGAGGTGAAATCGTTAAAAAGTTAGAGAGATAACCAAGGTCAGAGGTTACTTGAGATAGGTGAGAGCCAAAACTTTGACTCAATTAGGTTCTCCTCCTCGAGAAGAACCTCTAAAAAGCGTAGGTCCTTGGGGATATGGACTGAGCAATCGTGCCAAAATTGCCTCAGTGGTGGTGTTGGCTTTGGGATTATTGCAAAAACATAAAAAAAAAAAAATATGTCAAACCTTGGTAACTATAACTGACCGAGCATGGGAGGGAGAATACATATCGAACCTCTTGAACTCAATTGGGACCTCGCAGATTGACCCTCGATTTTCATTGAGTGCGACCCACTCCCTTAACACATAAAACCAACTTTGCTTATATTTTTAACTGAGGTGGGGTTAAAAACGCCTTTACTCTTCTTCCCTTAAGTTGACATGTAAAATATCTAACTCATCGAAGTGGATCTGTATGGTGTGCAATGCTAACATGTGCTGACATTGAGTCACTCACCATTACCGTGATTCCAACATAGGAACCGACATCCCAACAAAGTCTCCTAACTGCTTGGTGAGAGCTAAGCTGGGTAAGATTACCTTAGCCAGAAATTGTTAAGAGAAAGGATGGAAGGGTAATCTAACCCCCATCAAACATATCAGGGTAGAAGGCCACATGGCTAGGTTGGGCCGCTCCCTAATTTCTCCTTGGGTAATCTAAGGCTGAAATTCGTTGGAATATCATATTTATTTCGGAGAAACACTAGCATACGTGTTGGGACAATCCTAGCTAGAAGCCCCGACTCCTAAAAGATTGACTAGGACCTATATCACCTTACCTAAGGTAGTTATAGTGGAAGGCCAATTCCGAGCCCTTTCTAATCCTAGAAAGAGAGAAAGGATGAGATAAACTAACCTAAAGGGAGTAACGTTGGAAAAGACTAGCACTTCAGTTGGAGAGCAAAACACGGAAAGCTCATGATAAGAGTCACCTTTTATAATGTCATAAATTTACTCCTCGTCATTCAATCATCTGCAAAATTAATGGCAAAGATCAAGTAATGCAGAACGTTGCTTCTCTGACGCCACACGTCTACTATTAGAAATGGCATGTAGTCTCCCTTGGGGCGTGTAGCAATTACTGCGCCATTAGCATTAAAACACATGATGACCTCCCTCGGAGCATAATGCATTGACCTAAAGAAGATATTCTACCCTGGTGAAGTGATCTACTTTAGGAAACCTATCGAGACGAGGTCCCTAAAGTGGGAGTCAATGTTTGGGGGAAAAATGTCCTACATGGCAAGGAACAAGCAAGGTGACACTTTCAAATAAGGAGAGCATCAACTACCTTGAACTAGTTAACATAGGTAAGTCCGCCTAAGTAGAGGTCATCGCCACAACTGCAAATGCCTCAGAAGGGATTCCCGATGTGATTCTTGCTAGGAGTTGCGACAAGAAGATTCCATACTCAAATGGACCTAACCCATCCAAACTACAACCACTATAAATATGAGAGTCAACCTCATACTTAGGTACACAAGATTTTTAGCGCATCTTAAGAGAACTACAGAATTTACTGACTTGGGTTTGAAATGGTTGGCAAAGTCCATATCGAAGCTTGTTTCTCTTGCATGCTTCTTTTGGACACCTTGATGCACCCTAACATGTTACCTTGAGGCCAAAGCTAATACTACGGAACAACATTACTCAAAGTAGAACTTAGACAACAATTCAAACCTCTTCTTTTAGTGAGAATATTGGATTCAAAATATAAGATGAAGATTCAAACATGTCTCTCTCTCTATTTATTTTATCTCGTCTAATCATTTAGACAAATGGAAATAATCTAAAGTTGCAATTGCATATTTTCACTGTTTATTTTTTGTGTAGAGAATTCATGATAGTTATTATTAATAGTTAATTAAATATTTGTTATTTAATTAATTTAATATTAAAAAGAGAAAGCAATTTTTGTAATGACCTCTTCAAATCCTTTTATAACTACATCTCATGTTTTATCCTTTTGAATTGAGAGAAAAGAGAGGGATAAGATATATGTACTGAAAAATAGACAAACACTCTCTCTACAGATTACAGGAAAAAAAAATCCTCTCAAAAGCTCTCAGATTCTTTTGCGTCTCTATGAGAATAAGTTGTGAATTGTGAGAATTCTCTGTTCATGATTATTCTTCGATTGTCACTTTGGATTTTCGTAGATTCTGTTGCTCTACAAGAGGTAAGTACCTTTTACTCGAAAATCCCAACATTGGTATTAGAGCCAGGTTACATAGGGTATCTAACGCGTTTCTTGACTAGTTCGTTAAAGTTGAAGTTCAAATGCTTAGAATCCTTTAAGGACATATTTTTATGCACTCATCTAAATACTGTGATTTTTTGCATGTATGTTAGGAATAGTATTGTGGAAGTCTTTTCAAAATCTTGTGTTTTTTGTTGAGTAATTGATGAGTTATTATTTTTCTAAAGTATGGTGCACTAGTTTTATTTGTCTTCAAATTACTCTCTATTCACTAGCCTTTTGCATATTATATTTACATGGTTGTAAAGTACGTTTAAAGAGTTTGTTATTAAAAAAATAAAATTACAAGGAGGAGAGATTGAACTTGGGTTGCTTGCATGTATAGAAGGATTTGTTCCATTGTTCCAATTGCAATTCTTTGAAACTTGAATGGAATGTTATTATTAGTATTTTTTAATTATTGTTCTTATTATATTTCTTTGTTAAATTTGTCTTTATCTTTTTTGGTGTGTCATAATCATTTGTTGATTATTTGTTTATGTATTCGTTATAGAAAATATGCCAAGGTTGATAAAGACACCAAAAATAATTAGGACAAAGACTTAAAGAAACAAAGTGGAAAAGCACATTTGTATGACATAAGAATCCAACCAGGTTATGAATTGGATTTGGTACCATATAGTCAAATTTATCATTTTAGTAAATAGTCAATTCCAAAATATTTTCTGGGAAGGAGGATTTCGGAAAGGTCACCAAAGACCGAATGCCCTAAGAACCCTTTTACTACATGAAAGTCTTAAGAATCTTTTAGATCATATATCGAGCAACCTCAGAATAAATAATATTTATGATTGTGTGGCACAAGCTTTTGTGCATGAGCTCATGTCAAGACCTTCAAAAAGGCATAGTATCCTAACCTATGGAAAAAGGACTCATCGTAACTGGAATAACCCTAAGTTCAGTTTTCAATCATGAACTTCCTTATGATTTGTATCTAAGCTTTCGAGCTCTGTTCCCTGTTGTTAAGATGTTTTTGTAAGTTTTTTTTTCATGAATTCGGTAAATTTTTCATTATTGTTACAAATGTTAAATGAAATTTGCACCCATTTTGGAAATTTGAATGTGGGTGTTCAAATCATGAATATGTCTCTTTTTTTTCCTCGTTGGAAGCATTTAATTATTTTACAATGTGATAAAATTTGTCACCAATTATTTTACACAACATTTATGATGATTTTGAAACTTAGTGAAATTTTGACTCGATGTTGTGTAAATAATGTTGATTGATTTGATTTAAAAATTGTAAAATATTAGGAATCGTGGTTATGCAATCAATTTGATAAGTGTCCAAAATATGTCTTGTAAACTTTGAAAATATGATATCTGCCTCTAAGAACATAATTGTTAAACTGAATAAAGGTGAGAAACTTAATGGAGATAATTATGAAATATGGTCTATGAAAATATAATATGTTCTGGAAGAGCAAGAGGCTCTATAAATTTTGAACCATGTGTTGAATGAGCCTGAGGAAGGAAGTACAACACAACATAGAAAGGACCATGAGGCGTATGATGCCTTAAAAAAAAACTCATTGGCTCCCATTACTTTGCTGAGCAGCATGGAGAATGATGTCATGCACGAGTTTCGTTCTTATGACCTAGCTGAGGACATGTAGGCTGTGTTGAAATTTAAATTTGATGGAACTTCTGTAACCACACAGTTAGGAAACTCACCATTAAGTTTAATACTTATAAAAAATGCCCTAATCATAATATGAGACAACACATGAGGGAGATATCTAATATGATTAGTGAGTTGAAGGAAGCTGGTCATGTCCTGACTGATGAACAACAGGTTCAAACTGCTATTAGATCCTTTCTCCACAACCGGGAGCACCTGAAGGTGCAACTTACCCATAATGAGGGGATTAAAACTCTTACTGATGTTGCACGTCATCTCGAACTAGAAGAAGATCGCATGGAGGCAGCAGAGCTTGATAATGTTGATGTGTATATGGATGATCCTAGTTCTCATCGGAACAAAGGTCACAAACGTAAACATTCAAGAGATTTTAAGGGGAAAGAAGACCATAAAAAATAAGAAACATAAGCAAGGTCAGAATAAAAAATGTAAAGAAAAATGTCCCATGGTTCATCCTAAAAAGAAGAAAGCAAATATCAAGCACTACAGTTGTCAGAAAAAAAGTTGTTATGCTCGTGAGTGTACTGAACCCAAGAAGGTACAGACTTTCAAAAAATTTAAGATTCATTCTTTTATTTCTAAAAGTTGTGTTTCTAGCTCTATTTTCTTGGCTGACTCTCATTCTTTGTGGACTATAGATTCAAGAGCCACAATCCACATAGCTAGAGAATGTAGAGTGTATGTGAAATTTCGTTGAATTGCATTAGAAGCAAGGTGGTTGTACATTAGAAATAATGCACGCGTACCTATGAAGGGTGTTGATTCCTGCAAGTTAAACATGCGAAATGGATGTACTCTATTCCAGCATTATGTATTATATGCACTTGATATTCAACAAAATTTACTTTCTGTTTCAGTCCTTTTAAGGCCTGGTTTTACTTTTACAATGTTTGGTAGTTTATTAACTATTTCTATGAACAAAGTACTCTATGGTCATGATTTTATATTAAATGGTTTTATGGTAATGGATGTTCTTGACACGATATCTTATAATTGTGCTAGTTTTTCCTTTATAACATCATCTATTGATGCAAATGTTGATGTGACTATATGACATGCTAGATTGGGTCATATAGGTCAACATAGAATGACTAGATTAGCTCAAGAAGGTTTGTTAGGTCAAATTGATAAAGTTAACTTACCTTTATGTGAAAATTGTTTAGTGGAACAAATGGCTTGAAAACTACTTGGTAAAGGAACGAAAGCTGAAATTCCATTGCAATTAATTCACTTTGACGTTTGTGGACTTATGAGTGTGAAGACAAGACATGGAAGTGGACATTTTATCACTTTCATAGATGATTTCACATGTTACGGTCCAGTTTATTTGATTTCCCACAAGTCTGAAGAATTAGAGTATTTTAGAAAATTTATAAATTTACTGGAAAAAAAATTAGATAAAAAGCTTAAGGCCTTAAGAACAAATCGAGGACATGAATATCTGTCCAATCAGTATAAACATTTATGTCAAGAAAAGGGTATAATAGAAAGACAATTAACTACCCAAGGACACTGCAACAATATGGAGTAGCTGAAAGAAGAAATAGAATTCTTTTAAAAATGGTTAGGTCAATGATGCCACAAGGGCAATTGCCAATCACCTTTTAGGGTGATGTTTTATTGACAGCTGCTTATATCCTTAATCACATGCTTTCAAAATTTATCACTTCCACACCTTTGAGTTATGGACTAGTAGAAAACTAGACCTTAGTAGTTTGAGACCATGAGGGATGTGCTGATTATGTACATGAGTTATCGCATCAACATGGAAAGTTAGGTTTAAAGGAGAAAAAAAGTATATTTATAAGATAGTCAGAATACTCAAAAGGATATGTGCTCATTGGTGAACAAGAAAGTGAGAGTGTGGTTGAATTCGAATCTCGAGATGCAACCTTCTTGGAGAATAGTTTTCCAAGGAAATGTGATATGAATGCTAAGATATCTCTATTTGAAAATAATGATCAAAATGATTTGCTTTCATCAAATCAATCATGAGAAACTCTCAATGATCTATCAACAATATCTCATCCAAGTGGGAGAAATTTGAACACTGTGTGTGATTTAGAACCACAAACAACTTGTGACTCAATTAAACCATTATCAGGTGATTTAATAGAATCAACAAGTGAACAATAGTTAAGAAAAACTACAAATAAGACATAGTAATCGTGGTTGAATACCAAAACGTCTTTTTGATAATGAGATATACATGATTACTCCAGAGGTTGACGAAGAGTCGAAAACTGTTCATGCGGCTCTTCAAAGTGTTGGGATTTATGCTTTAAAGCCTCGTAACTTGTATAATATTATTTGTAAAATATATTTTTATATGCAATATTTATCATCCATTTTATGAAATCCTAGGTTATTAAGTAATCTTGAACAGTATGCAGTTGACATACAAGAGGATCATGGTCAAGAAGTAACCTAAAGAGTCTATAGTATATGGATAAGGTTGGGTGCCTCATCTTGGTGACACTATTGATATGACTCACTTTGTAAAGGTTGCAAATGATTTGATCCAAATCGTTCATGTGAAGACATGTGAGTGGGGGTATCATATACGGTGAATATGTATTAGACTGGAGCATGAAATATTTTCTCTCTCTTCATAAATCCATTAAAAGATAAGATTAATATTTCACAGGATGATCATGTGCAACTCGATCTCAATCCTGAGTGAATTATGAACTCCTGCCTATAAGGGCACGTCCTTTGATTTACATGGGTGAGAATGACTTTTGAAACCAATTCAATAAGCCTACTATATTGGGGACATGACCAAACGAGAAGCTGAAAACATAATCTCACAAGATGGAATTCACTTCTTCCCATATAAGGTAAGTAGATGAGTAATTCCCTTAATTGATTTCGAGACTTGAACAATGCGCCCCACCCTCTCACTGGTTCAAGAGGGACTTAGTTTATGATTGGATCATAAACATATTTTTAATTAGAAGATTATTGGTACTTAAGGTTTAAGATGTAATTATAGGGGTAAAATAGATATTTGACCCAGTTATAATTGTGGACTACTCGTGAAGTGTCGACTTGCATGTAGTGATTATATATCCATAGACATAATTTGTGCTATAGTGCATAAGAGTGGAACTCTGAATTTTTAGTGGAGAGACCTTGAGTTAATGAATAAAAATTAATTAATTAATTTTGTATCTTTAAAGCTTATAATCGTAGGTCCATAAGGTCCCTTAGATAGCTCACAATAATATTAATGGACTAATTATATTGAAAGAAAAATAAATTTGAAAATGTTCAAATTAAAGTTAATGTGTTAAATGCATTAAGTAATAAAGGAAAAAATATATGTATTTGATACATTGATTAAAAGAAAATTTTATATATGTTACTTTAATATATAAAGTATATATTAAAATAATTATTTGAATGAGATTCAGATAATTTAAATATATTTAAATATATAAGATGTAAAAATATAATATTTAATAAATAATTACTTGAATGAGATTTAGATACTTAATTATATTTTAATATATAAGATATTAAAATATATGATTTGATTTAATGAATAATTATTTGAATGAGATTCAGATAATTAAATATTTTAATATATAAGATTTGATTTAAATTATTTGAATAAGATTCAAATAATTTAAATATAAAATTTGAATTAGGCTGAGATTTTATCCCAAATTTTTGTAAATAAGACCATTGGGTTAAACCTAAAGCAATTTCAACCTGGGAGAAATATAATAGTTTTCTCTAAAAGCTTTTCCCAAGTTTCTTTCAAGAAGGTTTTCACCAACCTTAATCCTTGTTTGAGTCATAGCACAGATGATCTATTGAAGATCCATGGATGTTATATTTAAAAAGGAAATCATAATCATAACATGAAGGTCTAAGAAAGTCTTGGAGAAGTTGTTGAGACTTCAAAGGTAATTGTTTTTTTCCATTTAATTCTAAATATTTTAATTCAATGTTGATCCTAGATTCTAAATTATTTAGGATCAAAATTCTGCTGCATGATGAATCGTTCATCCCTACACAAAGTTCAAATAAAGAAAATTGAGTGAAAGTAATGGAAAAGGAGATGAAATCAATGAAATCTACTAAAGTTTGAGAGCTAGTTGATCTCCCTAAAGGACCCAAAGAAATTGATAATAAGTAGATTCTTAAAATTAAGCGTAAGGCTGACGACTTTGTTGAAAGGTAAAAGACCCGTCTTGTAGCCAAAGGATTCACACAATAAGAAGGAATTGATTACGAAAAACTTTCTCACCTGTTGTGAGGTTTACCTCTATAAGACTCATCCTAGCTATAGTTGCCAGTTTAGATTTAGAATTACATCAAATGGATGTGAAAATGACTTTTTGAAACAGTGAACTGGAAGATAAAATATACATACAACAACCCATCTGTTTTGTTACTAAAGGACAAGAAGATAAAGTATGCTGATTAATGAGGTCAATTTATGACCTTAAGCAATTTTCCAACAGTGGTACATTAGATTTCACCAAGTAATCATCTCATATGGTTTTCATGTGATCGATGAAGACCACTGTGTATATGTAAAAACAAACAAAGATAAGTTTGTGATTCTTTCCCTATATGTGGATGACATACTATTGGCTTGGAAGGATAAGGAGTAATTGTTAACCATTAAGGAATGATTATCCTCAAATTTTGAAATGAAGGAAATGGGTGAAGCTGCTTATATACTAAGAATTAAGATTTAAAATGCAAGATTGCAATCTCAATGATACTCCTATCGCAAAGGGCAAAAGTCTGAGTCATAAAATGTGTCCAGAGACTTCTGGGGAGATAGAATAAATAAGAAAAGTTCCTTATACGAGTGCTATTGAAAGCCTCATGTATGCCATGATGCGTACAAAACTAGACATCTACTTTGTTGTTGGTCTGGTAAGCAGATATCAGTCAAACCCAGAACAACCCCATTAGAAAGCTATTAAGAGAATAATTCGGTATCTCAAAAGCACTATGAATTATTCACTGTGCTACATAGGAAATAATTTGAAATGAGAAGGCTACACAGATGCTGATTGGGGAAGAGATTTAGATAAAAGAAAATCCATATCAGGATATGTATTCTTACTGAACAAATGAGTAATTTCGTGGAGTAGTAAGAAACAAACTTGTATAACCTTATCAACAATGGAAACTGAATTTGTGGCACTTTCAGTGGCGGTACAAGAAGTAGTGTGGCTTAAGAGTTTTTTAAGTCGTTTGAGATTTTAAAGAAAGCACGCCTAATTCAGCATTAGTAAATTGTGATAGTCAGGCTACAATAACATTCATGAAGGATCCCAAGTATCACTCTAAGACAAAGCACATAGATATTAAATGCAATTTTGTTAGAGATAAGGTTGTACAAAAGGAAGTGAATATACAATATATACCTATGCGCAACATGGTTGCAGACCCCTTCACTATGTCCATACCTAGAGATGTCTTTAATTGCCACACTAAATCTTTATGATTGTGTAAGCTTTAACTTTGTTTTTCTTAACAAATTGTATCACTTATTTTGATTTATGGAATAAAGTTTTGTACTTTATAATGCGTATACGCAAATGTTTAGTACATATAATGAAAAGCATGCGAGACAGTAGATTGACTCTCTTACACAAGACTTTTGTGTCGATTAGAAATGAGATATTTTTAAGCTATTTTATTGTTATAGTAGTACAATAAAAAAATGAGAGCATATGCTTAAAAGAAGATATCGCCTTGATAAATGATCAAGATGAGATGGTATTATGATTAAAGATCACAAAATCCAACTGCTCATTTTAAACTGTCCATGAATGCCAAGTAGAAGTCCCGTAGTCATTGGTTGATAAAATATTAAGGTAGAATACTGGGCTCAAGCTAGATACTGAGTGTATATGAACTAACATTTGTACAATATTAATTGAGATATATACTATGATGCTAAAGAGTAAACTATAACATGTGTTTCATGCCACATGTGCACAATATGACCATATAGGGTAGTAGAAGTTAAATGATCTTTACTTCTTTATTGTGTGAGACTCTTGAGATTAAAGATAAAAATCTCTCAAAGTATTCTTATGACCTTTCGACAGAAATTTTAAAAGTTTCATTTCGATGTTAGGTGTCTTAGGGAGGTTACCAATAGTCATGAATGATTCGATCTAATGGGATGTATCTAGAAAGTAGTTGTTTTGGAATGAAAATTTTTTAGAAAATGGTAGATCATTTCAAGTGTCACATTACAGTGGATTCACTGGTCGACCAATTATATTTTTGTAATATAATTGTGAATACATAATATTAAAAAAATGAAATATTTCAAATGAGATCGTGAATTATAATCAATGTGACTAAATGACTCTAGGATACTTCATACTAACTCTACCTCAAACTTCAAGTTACTTTACATACTTCACCGTTGTAAAGTGACAAACTCTCGAGAAAAGTATGACAGTCACACAACTTACTTTCATGTATGAAATTTGATGCAAAACAAAAAGGGAAATGTGTCTCTTATTTTGAGATATGAGAGAATCCCATAAGGGGTGATAAATATATTTTTTTTACCTATAATGAAAGTAAATTATGTGGGAGTGGAACATGAAAGTTATTATTAATAGTTAATTAAATATTTATTACGTAATTAATTTAATATTAAAAGGAGGAAGCAGATTTACCTAATTGCCTCTTCAAATCTCTTTGGAAACTACATCCCACGTTTTCTCTTTTTGAATTGACAGAAAAGAGAGGGATATAATATACGTTCTAAAAAATAGACAAACACTCTCTCTACAAATTATAGAAAAAAAAATTCTCTCAAAGGTTCTCAGATTGATTGTGTTTTTGTGAGAACTTAAGTTGTGAATTGTGAGAATTCTCAGTTCGTGATTATTCTCCAATTTTCATTCAGGATTTTCGTGGATTCTGATAAGTTACAAGAGGTAAGTACCGTTTACTTGAAAATTCCAACAATTCAAAACATTAATATATAACAAAAAGAATGCAAAAATTTGGTGAGAAATATTTCATTTATATAATAATTACAGAGACAAAGGGGATATGTTACAAATCAGATTCAAACTCCTCCCTCGATTGAGATGTGTTTGATTTCTTTAGGATCATCAATTTCATATTAATTGCAAACTAGTAAATAATAATAATAATAATAATAATAATTATTATTATTATTATTACATTTTGACCAAAAAAAATATTCTAATAGTAGTAGTTCAGTTTCTGTTCTTGCACTTCTCCAATGCTCTTGGGGCTGTAAAATTAACAATCCATATATTAAGTTACATTTTCCAAAAATTAACAAGATTAAAAGAAAATAAAAGAAAATTGTACAAAAGAAAATTAAAATTGATTGGAAAGTTAAGAACGTTCACTATTTTTTTTAAAACTTAAAATGCCTATGAAATCAACCCAAATTTCAAAAAATAAAAAATAAAAACTTGAAAACAATTCATTTTTTTTTCTTTCAGGAAAATATTTTTAAAATTTTGAATATTAAAAATAAAATATCTTAAGTTTAAATCTTATTTAGGTTTTTAAACATTCAAAATATTTATTAATTAACTAAATAAACCTTATAGTACTTGACCTTTGAAAATATTTATTTTAAACTCAAAATAAAATAAAATAAAAATAAAAAAGGACAACTTTTAAATTCGTTAAAGATATTAAAAAATGCATATTTTTCTGTATTGAAAAGGACAAAATAAAAAGGATTTATTAACTTACCAAGTCCTATGGCCTCAGATCCTTTCATTATCCTCAAGCGTTTGCAGGAATCCACAAACATGCTGTCCAATTTAACAAACACTTAAACTTAATAATGCATTTATATAATATATAGATTCATCATTTAAAATGAAAATAAAATAAATACTCTTTTTTTTTTTTTTCAATTTGTGAGTTCAGTTTGTCTTTGAATATTATGTTTTTTCGTTTTGAGGAAACTAATTCTATCACATTAAATATCAAAATTAAATAAGTTATAAAATTAATACTTTTTGTTAGCCAAATCACCTTAATTAGAAAATAAAGGGTTTTTAACCATATTTTTTTGACTTCAAACAATGAAGTGAGAATCCAAACCTATAAGGTTTAAGAGATGGTCGTAATTTAATTTTTTTTTTCTTTAGTTCAACAAAGGATGGGAAGATTTGAACTTCGAGCTTTTGATTGGAGAGTTATTTCTTAATTAGTTGAACTATGCTCAAGTTTGACTATTTAAATGTATTTGTAACTAAGCAAAAACTAGTTTTAAAGTCATTAATTTTTACAGCTATGTTAGACATTTTTCTTTCTTAATAACTTTGTATGAAGTGATAAAATTACGTTTACAGAAATTTTAATGAGAAGCTTCATTTATATATATTAAAAAAATTAATTACAAAAAAAGTATTTAAAAAAAAACTTAAGCAATCACTAATGAATCACTTATTGATTAATTAATGTGTATTCTATATTTTACTATATTTATAATTAAATTTTTAAGCTGCTATTCTTATGACAGTTTTTATCTAAGAGTGATGTTATATTATAGTTCCATTGTACAAAATAAAAACTTGGAAATAAGTTGAGTTGGTGAATTAGAGAAATTGAAAAAATGAAAATTGTGTAAAACTTACCCCCATGGTACATCTCCCACAAGCATCCAGTCTCCATCTTTGTCTTCATAAGTTGGCACATAATCAGACCCATTCAATACATCTATCAATTTGCTTTCATTCATGTAATCTTTCATCTTCTGTGGCCCACAGTTACCTGCTATTTCAATTTCAACCCCATATTCATTAGTTTCTTTTTTTTTTTTAACTAAATATATGTTTTAAAATTAATTTTATACTTTAATTATTTCCAATTAATTATATCCTTCCATGAGTGTGGATGTTAAATGTTGTTAATAATACGCTTTTGTGACGTTATACTTAATGAGTTGATAAAAAAAATTGGTGGACACTCTACCATTGACTAAAAAGACGACAAGAAATGCCTATTAGATAAAACTTTGACTGAACTCTAAAAAACCATAAAACTTTGATTGACTAACACAATATAATAGACAAGTGGCATAAGAAATGTCAAGGTGGTGGTCAAACTAGTAACACTCATGCCACGCTATTTTATCTAAACATATCATGTCAAATCAACCATATTGAACGCTATTTTATAATGTCATAAAGTTGAAACTGTTATATATATGTGTGTAGGTATATTTTTTAAAAAAGGACTACAAAAAAAGTAGTTTGAATTACCGTAGGTGAAAGAGCCAAACATCTTGCTCAAGGCATCAGAGAATTCTTGGTAGCTTCCATACATCTTCAAGTCTACTTTGCGTAGGTACGGCGCGCCGTCCATGCTTACTTTAATAAACGTTGCCGCACCAACACTGCAGACACCGCCATCGCCGCTGCGGCCGGCGGTAGCCTTATCGGTTTCCTCCGTACTCTTCTTTGAAGCTATGATGTTTTTCCTCAATGACTTCACCGGTGGCCACCCAACAATTTGTGCCCTAAATTTCAATATCAAATCATCATTAATTGTTAATATTAATTAATTAGGATTGTTGAATAACGTTTCTATTCATATTTACAATTTTTTTAGTAAAGGAATCTTTGGTAACTATTTTTGTTTCCGAGTTCTTACTTTTTATCTTTTTAGAAATGTTTCGGAAATTGTATATTAATTTTAGAAACAAAATCAAGTTTCTTAATTCTTTTTTTAATCTCCAATTTTTTGTTTTTTCAAAATCATAAAGATGGCATTATTTTATCTTTGTTTTATTTATAAGATAGAAAATAACTATTAAAAATAAAATATAACATAAAAATATTGAAAAATTAATCCTGAAAATCAATTTTCATGTAAAATTTTATTTTTAATTTAAAATTTGAGAGAACAGGAAATGGTTATCAAAAAAATTTTTTTTTTTCATTTTTTATAAAAAAAGATATCTTTTAAGTCATTATAAAATTCTAAAAATATATGAATTAATCGAAAATTTTAAACTTTAACTTAATTTAAACTATCAATCCAATCATAGCTCGTAGATAAGGCAATTGCTATTGTAATGGTTGATAGTTCGATTTCCAGTCTCATAATTGTTGAACTAAACAAAAACTTAACTTAATCTAAACACGTTTAATTGAAATTAATTAAAATGGTAATGTATCTTTATATATTCTATTTTCATTTATTATGGACTTGCTTTAAATCATTTTCATACGGTTTAAAGCTAAAAAAGGTTTATGTATTTATTTTTTTGTGGACATGTTCGATGTATTGGTGGTTTTTTTTTTTCTCTTTTTTAGACTCTCCTTTTCTTATCTTTTTTTGGTGAAAAAAAAATTGTTTGGGTGTTGACTGTTGACAAAAGGAAAAAAGAAAAAGATTCCATATGTTTTGTAGTTTTCCCGTGTTTTCCCGACAACCAAACAAAGTTTTTCCTTGAAATCCCAAACCACAATCATTTTGCTTTTTGTTTACTTGGTCATCCTTCCTTCCTCTTTCCAACTCAATTATTGATGGCCATAAAAACATTATCTTTATAACCTTAATTTCTCAAATAATCTAACATATATTACAAAAATACATTAATTATCAATTGAATTTAATTAGTGTTAGTGAATAATAATTCTACTTTTACTTTTTTCTCTGTAAAAATATTACAGTTCAAACCTACAATAATTTTAGAAGCAAAGTGAAGCAAAGAAGGAAAAAAAGGCAGGCTAAGATACTTCTCTCGATCCTTAATAAGAAAAATTATATAACTACATATCGAGATTTTAAAGTTTTCATTCTAATTTTTTTACTTCTAAATTTCTATAAGTAAAAAAAATTATATGTATAAAGTTAGAATATAAAAGTTTGCATTCCTCTGTGATTTTTTGTTTTTTTTTTTAGTTTTGCCTTATTTAAAAAGTTATACATCAGTCAATTAAGTTATGTTTATGTTAAATCAAGCATACTTCAACTAATTAAAATATATTTTTTCGATTAAAAAGTTGTGAGTTCGAATTCCACCGGCATATATTGTTGAACTAAAAAGAAAGAAATTAAGTTATGTTTACGTTGGCCAATACCCGTTGTTAATAACTATAATAAGCATTTGAGGTTGCATTCGATAATTATTATATGATATATATACTTATTCAGTGCTATATTTAAGGGAAGAAGTTCAAAATCATACTTCCATGTCTCTATTTAATTTTCTTGAATTAAATTTATAAATTTTGTATGTGATGATATTAGTATTAATTTTGTTTTGTTTTCTACGTGTGTGTTGTTCTATGTAAGAGACTTACGTTGTAAACACTGATTTAAAATTGAAATAGCTTCAATAACCATTTCAATATACATTTTCCCCTAAAAAGTATCTAACAATTTTCTTTTTCATTTTAATAAGTATCAAACTAAATGTTCCACTCCCCAATAACAAAGAACAAAATAATAATAATAATAAAAATTACCAGAAACCCATATAACTATTTTTATTGCTAGTTTTCGTTAATTAAAATCATGTTTATTTACTAACTTTCTTTTGTTTTACTCCTAAGATTGTTTTTGCAAAACCTAAACTAAATTTTAGGAAATTAAAAAATAAATGGAATTCGAATTCATAACATCAAATTAAGAAGATATGCTTTTAACCATTAAGTTATACCTGACAAATATACATCTTAACCAATTATATTATATTCTAGACACTTTCAAAAACTTTAAAATAAAAAATATGTTTTAATTAGTTAAATTTTAGATTTAAAAAATATTTCCTGAAAAGTAAAAAAAATATGAAAATAATTTAAAAATAATAATAATAATAAAAAGCAAAATAATGGAAAGGAGAGGAAGCGGAAAGAGGAGGGACTATACTTGGCCGGCGGAAGCTTGGGCAGATCTTTAGCGACGGACATCGAAACGGCATTCTTCTCCGTCGTTTTGAGGCCTTCGTCGGCTTTGGACACAAGATTCAGCTTCAAATCCACAGTCTCAGTAAAACCCCTCTTCTTCACGGAGTCGCCGTCGTTTCTTCCGTCGCCGCCGGGCAGCCCAAGCCGGAGCTCCGTCTCTTCAAAGTCAATTAAGCTTCCCATTTTCACTTTCTTCCAAATATCTCTCTTTCTTTCTTTCTTTCTTTCACAAAAGTTTCTGTATTTGGTTTTGTTGGTTTGGGAGTTGGGGAAAAAGGAGTGGCTACGGAGGAGGAGGAGAAAACAGGGGAAAGTGAGAGATTATAAAATGTGTTTAAGGAGTTGGGATAAAGAGAAGAATAAGATATAAAGAGTTTCTATTTCTATTTCTATTTCTCCTTCTTGTTACAGTTTTACCCCATTTATTAGAAACCATGTTGACCCACAAATTTTAATCAATGAAATCAAGTTGGCTCAATTATAAGAACCTTCATATTGGGACAAGAAGGGCCTACGGGTCTTAAATTTTTGGGGTTCTTTGGTGTTCTTTGTACATTTTACAACATTGTGGTTCTTCATATGTTATAAGAAAAATATATTTTTGGTATCAAAGGGTTGACTTAGATTGGATTTGAATCTTTGAATTTCAAACTCAACATTTTAACCCCTCAAATTTGGAATAATCTCGGTTTAGGTCCCTCCGGTTAACACTTTTGATCATTGCATTAATTATTAGTTATCTAATGTTGATATTTATTTATTTTTATTTATTTTTTAAGATGGTGAAGTTTTAATTTATTAATTATATATATATTAAGTCGCTTGACATGGTAAAAAATATATTTTATATTATTTTTATTGATGTGGAAAAATATTAAAAAAATACTTCATACTTTCCCCTCTCTCCTTTCTCTCCCTTCTCTCTCCTTTCCACCCTCGTTACCCTTCTCTCTCCTCTTCCATCTCCACTAGCACTACCCCTTCCTCTTCCCCAGCATCGACACCCCACCTCGATCCCCTCTCCCTCTTCCACACCTCTAGTGCCCCTTCTTTTTTCTCACCATTGATTACAGTCGATTGCTAGCCCTTCCTCCTGATTCACGATATTGTCATTGTCTCACCCCCTCCGGAAAAGACTCAGACAATACCAAGCTCTAGATCTAGATCTAAAAAGACTAAGCTCTAGAAAGTTCTAAATCTAAAAATTTTTGGTTTGAATGAAAGGTGTCATCTCGGAGTGAGGGAAGTTATGAGAAAGAGTGGGTTAGGGAGGTGTTGTAGGTAGGTGTTGTTGCACGAAATTTAACCCTACAAGGAAATTTACTGAGGTTAGATTGAAGGAGCCGAAGTGCCCTTTCTAGTGATCTTGTCCCGGTATGGGGTCGTCCCTGTACACTTCGACGCTCAAGTTAGAGGTGTATTAACCTCGACTATATAGAATTTAAGTAAAAATTTATGCTTACCTTTCCCCCGAGTCCTCAATCCTTATATAGCTGTCTGAGTGTTTGATGAAGATATCCAGACCTCCACTCCCCCTCAATCTGAAGCGTGGGTTCAACTTCCACATAGAAGGAATTTTCTCTCAAGCAAACATCCGGCATATGCCACTTCCCTAGACTCCAGCTTTTTTTTCGAGATTGAGTTATGGTGCAGCTATTTGGTCCTAGAGGTCGGCGTGCGTTAGGCTAGGGTCATACTTCAGGCATTCTTATTGCTCGAGATTGGAGGTAACTCTTTGGGCTCCTCTACTATTCGGGGTTCGACCACCCTTTAGGCACCTCTCGCCATGCTATGTGACTATTGCAATCCATGTGGCATGAGGTGATTTTTACCCCCAACATTGACCCCACTTTGTGGATCCTCGGACCTTCCCAAGATTCCAAAGTAGTTTGAGCATTTCTCGATGACGGTGCCTTGAAGATGCAATCGATGGTCAAAAACCCTTATGCCTGAATGCAGGGTGACGCACATAGTGATTCGTGCCTTCTAGGAAGTGGACTATTCGTATCTCGAAACTAGTGTTGTAGATGTGCCCTTTGATCCTACGGCCGAACATCGCCTCTGGAAGCTATATTAGGTGTTTGTTCCCTTTGAGGCTTTGTAACTTCAACACTCTTGATTCACAGTCGCTTCTCCGCTGATTTCAACTCGTTTAGGTTAGCGCTCTCTCTCTCTCTCTATCATTTTTTTCTTTTTGCTTCCGTCTTAGCCCCCCATTTAAAACTTAGGATGTCTAGCAATACAGTCAACTTGACATCAAGCTTTGACCGTAGTGATTAGGGGGAGATGTTAGAAAATTCTCCTTTAGAGTATGTTGGATTGTACCCTTAGGATGTTTGCGAGGGGGGTTAGGCTACCTCTGCACTCGTGGGCCCAAGAATTTCTTTTTAGGATGGGCGTGGCTCAAGCCTAGCTCACCCCCAATGGATAAGGGACTTTGCTGGGTTACTATGTACTGTGGAGGCAATTCGGCAAAGTGAAGCTTGACGTTGACCAAGCTTTAGGTGCACTAACCCTAGAGGTTCATCCCCAAGTCCCAAATCGTTACTATGTCGCGGTGCGGCCTAGCAAGAAGATCAAGATGTTTGGCCCAACGTCGATTAATAGGTGGAATGACGAATGGTTCTATGTCTCCAGCGAGTGGTTTGCACTCAATGCTGATGAGGGACAGATCTACAAAGTTTCAGTCAAATTCGAGGTGCCGAGTGAGTACCTTTTCTCCAGCTCAGTCGGAATCCATTTTTGAGGCATTTCTCACGCTTTTCCTTTTCCTTTTCACAACTCTTTCTATGCACCCTCAATGCCTCACCAACGTTTTGTAGGCCATGGTCGAAGCTGCGTCAATGCTCTTTGAGGGAGTAAACAACAAGCGTGCACATCAGAATGGATCAATTTACACTCTAACTTGCTTAATTTGAAGGATAAACATGCATCCCATGGAGAAAAAAAACTGAGAATAAGAAAACCTACCTTTGTAGCTTAATTTCTCGAATTCTCCATGGATTTGATCACGAACGAACTGCTGGACCACCACGAGAGTCTTCTCAGCTATTCACTGGCCTTAGAGCATATTGTGGGATCTAAAATTGAGGTGAATTTGTGGGAGAAAAGGATGGTAGTATGATTTTGGAGAGTTGGAAGAAAAGAGAAAAAACACCATGAAATCACTCATTTTTCCAACCCTTTGCACTTGAATCAATCCTCTATTTATAGAGGAATTCATGCAAAACAAATGCACCATCAATTGACACTCAATTGATAATGAAGCATGGTGGAAAAGATGCGGCCTCTTGTGAACTATCATAGAGAAGAAAATGGAATAATGGGTTTTTCCATTATCCATTTTTTTTTCTCTTTTCTTTTTTCTTTTTCTTTTCTTTTCTTTTTCTTTTTTTTCTTCTTTTTTTCTCTCTCTCTTTTATTTAATTTCAAAAATTAAATAAAAACAAAATTAAGTTAAACCAATTTTAATTAAATTTTATTATTTTAATATCAAATATTAAAATAATATTATTTTTCCACCAATCCCGATTTTTTTTTAAAAACAATTTTCCCAAAAAAATCCTTATAATATTTAAATCTCATTTAAATATTATTTTCAACTCTCCTTGATCGTCTAATTCGAAATTAAATGGTGAGACGTTAAATATATCGAATTATTTACTGCTCACTCCCTTAACCGAATTTGAACGTTTCAAACTTATTCACCACATTGTTCTAAAGTTTTATCCAATGTGAGCTAGCCGAGGGACCTAATGGACCTATAGATCATAAGCTCCAATGATCCGAGATTAACCGGTTAAACTCTTTAACCCAGTTAACCAACATTCGTTAACTAACGAGTCACTCCACTAAAGCCCGCAACTACACTCTCCTCACTATAGATATATTTCTATCTCTTTGATATAACAATGATCAGTAAGTCGACCCTTCACAGGTTGTTCGTAATCTCAGCTAGGTCAAAATTATCGTTTTACCCCTGAATTATTTCTTGGTCCTTAAGTACCACTAACCCTCTAATGAACAATTGGTTTGTGGTCCAACCATCAAACCGTGTCCCTCTTGGGCCAATGAGAGGGTGAGGCCCTTTGTTTAGGACCACAAATCAACACTTAAGGGAACAACCTCTCTACTATCCCTAAAGTCGGGTAGGAGTGAATTCCATCTTATAGGACTATGTTTTCAGCTATCTACCCAGTTTTACCCCTAAAATGGGGCTTGTTGAGCATGTGATGATAAGCCTCTCTCACCCATGCAGATCTAAGGATGATTCAAAATAAACATGAATTCATAGTTAGTTCAACATTAAGATTGAGTTACCTAGGTCATTTATTTAAAATTAGTCAACGTTTATCAGAACACGATATTATAAAGAAACAGTGACTATTTTGTGGTCCGATCTTATGCAAACTCATTCCATAGAACACCCCCACTCACATGTCTCCACATGAACGATTCAGGATCACATCGTTTGTATCATATACAAAGTGGGACGCATTCTATAGTGTCTCCAAGATAAGGAACCCAACCGAATCCTTATACTATAGACCATTTTGGCTATTTACTTGAACTTGACCCATTTTCATGTTTCCACATAAAGTTCAAGTACTCACAGTATAGCCATGGGTTCTTAGTTTATTGGATTTATAGAGTTATACTTAATAATTCACTTATTCAATAACAAATTTAC
>JAOANK020000022.1:8468210-8481851 GCA_026257165.2 Telfairia occidentalis | reverse complement strand
TGGAGAACTTGGCATACAACCTATGAGTTCGTAGTGTAGTCAAGACTTTTCTAAGATGTTCTTCATGCTTTGCCTCTATCTTGGAGTACACCAAAATGTCATCGATGAGTACAATGACAAACGTATCCAAGAATTCCTTGAATACATGATTCATCAATTCCATAAACACTGCTGGCGCATTGGTTAGGCCAAATGACATTACAATGAATTCGTAGTGTCCATACCTAGACCTGAACGTTGTCTTAGGGATATCTTCCTCTTTGATCCTCAACTGGTGATATCCTGACCTCAAGCCGATCTTGGAGAAAACTGTAGCCCCTTGCAACTGATCAAACAAATCATCTATTCGAGGTAAGGGATACTTGTTTCTCACCGTCACTTTATTCAGCTCTCAGTAGTCAATGCACAACCTCATCAAACCGTTCTTCTTCTTCACGAACAGAACCGGTGAGCCCCATGAAGATACACTAGGGCGTATAAATCCCTTATCCAAAAGCTCTTGGATTTGAGTCTTGAGTTCTTTCAACTCTGCTGGGGCCATTCTGTATGGAGCCTTAGAGATAGGCGTTGTCCCTGGTACCAATTCAATTCTGAAGTCTACCTCACGAGCTGGCGGTAAGCTTGGAAGATCATCAGAAAACACATCTACAAATTCCTTCACGATAGGTACTGAGGTCACTGAAACCTCAGCACTGCTAGCGCTCACTACATTAATCAACCAGAATTGCGCACCGTGGTCCACCATCCTTCTTACCTTCAGCGCCGAGTTACTTCGGGAGCTTTCCCAGGTTGATACCCTCGAAACTTGAAGCTCGCTTCACTAGGAGGGTTAAAAACTACCTCTTTCTTGAAACAGTCGATGATGGCGTGGTTTGTAGACAACCAATCCATCCCAAGTATTACATCAAAATCAAACATGTCTAGGACTATTAGTGTCACATCTAACAAATGTCCTGACACTAAAGTCTTACAAGCTTTTACGGACTCTCTAGCTAATAGAATCACTCCTTCAGGAGTGGAAACTGACACTACATGGTCTAATGGTTCTAAGTCTAACCTCGTCTTATTTACAAATGATTTAGAGATAAATGAAAGAGTAGAACCAGAATCAAATAGGACAAATGCATAATGATCTAATACGAGTAAGATACATGTCATCGTATTAGAGTTTATCGCCTACTGTTGAGTGGTTGCAAATACCTTACCCTTCTGCATGTCAGCTTGGCTCAAGGTTCCAGTTGATCCCGAACCAGTGGTATCATTCCTTGGACAGTTCGCAACAATGTGCCCCTCTTTGTTGCATCTAAAGCATACTCTCGTCTCGGCCATACAACGATCGTGGTACTTCTTGCCACAACTCCTGCACAGTGGCTTAGTTGGATTAGGGTTCAGCTGTCTATTGCCCTGTTGTCCCTGGCCTGAGTTTTGATTCATCCTGGTGGGATAACGATGTGGCTGTGAAGTAGACCGACTTTGTTCAAACTTCCTCTTCTGTCCTGTAGGGGCATTCGGTACTATCGGAGTCAGGGTCACCCTCATTGGTCGGTAGGCGATCAAGGAAGCGACCCTCAGAGCTACCATATAGTCAGTTAGACTGTGGGCCGCCACATGGCCTTGGATTGCGTCCTTTAGGCCCATGATAAACCTTTCTGTCTTCTTAGCCTCTGTGTCCACTAGCTCATGAGCAAACCTCATCAGTCTCGTGAATTCACGATCGTACTCCTCTACGGTGCGATCTCCTTGCTTCAGGTTGAAGAACTCTGCCTGCTTTATATACCTCTCAATGGAGGGATAATATTGACGGAAGAAGGCTTGCTTAAACTGTAATCAGGTGACTGAGCCTTCTTGTACACCAATTGAACGTTTTGCGGACTGCCACCAAAAGAGCGCATCCTTCCTTAACATAAATGCTGCGCAGTGAACCTTCTAGTCGTATAGGCAGTCCATATATCGAAATATGGTTTCCATTGAGGATAACCACGACTCAGCCATCGTATGATCCACAGACACTCCATCAAACATTTCAGGGCCGTATTTCTTGAAGTCTTTCAGATATACACCCTAAAGCAAGACTAGCAATGTTTTCTTAACATAAATAGAAATAAAAACACCAATTCCCCGGCAATGCGTGCCAAAAAATTGATCGCAGTCCACTGAGTTACCGTAAGTGTATAGGTCAAATTGTAATATAAAATGGCCTAAGAGACCGAGTATCGTCCTTTGAGAATCGAGTTCTTAAATCTATTTAGTACCATGATATTAATTGTCAAATTTTGTGTAGGGAAACTAACAGACATGCAATAGGGCTAATCCAACATGCAAATAAAATGAGAGCGCTAAGAGGCACGTAAAAGAGGAAAAATTAAGGAACAATGTAGTTCTAGAGTGTTGGTGTTGTGAAACAGCGCAATTAACTATCTAATTAAACTCGAGAGAAGCAATAAATTACCAATTTTCTAAGTCTAAGGTTTATAAACTTGGGCTTCCCTCTCTCGAGGTCCACCAACCCTCATTAAGAACTCTCTACACGATGTCTTGCTAAAAGAAGATAAAAAGTGGCATAAAAGTAATCTATCACGTACCTTACACGTGCCTCTATCACTTTCGCACATAGACAAACATGCATATAAATCCCAAAGTCTCACTTTACTATCATTTCTTCGAACAAAATAGTAAAACAATATGCATTACATTTATTTGCTAAATAAACATAAAGATTAAATACTAGAATTTAGAAGAAAAGTGATAAAATTGCATTCATGAGTCAAAATCGATAATCAATCATCCATAAACACAATCCAACACCTTAAAACTAAAGGGTTTAGCTAGAATACATCATTAAAATCATTTTGGAACAACTCAACATAACGGATTACAGAATAATAAAGAGAGAAAAGAAAACTCTTGGGCTAATTCTTTCCCATCTCTAGCTCTGAATCGACTCATGTGCTCGTGATTTTCACTCCCGAACACTCAAAAGGCTTCAAATCTGCTCTACCATGAATGCCCACTTCTCTCTAGCTTTGCATCTCAAAATTTGCTCTAAAAACGGTGCCCAAAATGGCCTCCCTGAACCCTTGCGGTGAAAAGAAGCATATATAGAGTTTGCCGATAGTGCCGAGACACTATGCAATAGCATTGAGACGCTGTGCTTTAATATTACGAAAATGCCACTGTACATTTGTAAATCTGGGAAGAATTTTCGAAGTCGCTACTATTCCAACGTCGAGACGCTATTCTGCTCCAAAAAAATATGCACTTTATTTTTGACATATTTCTTTCGTTCCTTAGTCAAATTTACACTTCTTAGGCTCGTTTTTTCAGTCCAAACAACACCAAATCTAATATACGAATAAAGGCATCATAACATACAAGAAAGCCTACAAAACTTCTAAGATTTAGGTCCTAAAATAACACTTTTTGGAGTGTTATCACTTATCCATTAATTCTAAATATTCTAAATATATGCAAGATAAATAAAAAGATATTAGAATAACCCAGAATAATTAGAAAACTGGCAAAATTAGAGATTAAATTAATAGTATATTTGCAAGCTATCACTTCTGCATCTTGGCTTGACATTTTTATAGTGTTTCCTCTATTTCTTTTTTTGAGTTCTCATTAATTTCCTCTTGATTTCCCTTCTCATAACTTTCACTTCTATTTTTTCATTTTTTTCTTGTTCCTTTATAACTTTTCTTTCTAGTTGGGCTTCAACTTCTTTCCCACTTCTCAAAATAATGGCCCTACATTATTCCTTAACATTATTTTTAGGTACTTCAGTGGTACTTGACAACGTACTCAAAGGTAGATTTTTAAACTTTGGTGCTAGGTGACCCATTTAGATTTTCAAATCTCTTAAAGATGCAGCTTGGCTCTGTATGACTGCATCATTTTTGGCCATGTATTCCTTTAATAAGTTCTCCAGAATATTAGGTTGCTGCAGTATTCTCGATGCCATGTATTCCTTTAAAAGGCTCTCATGCTCATTCACCAACTCTTCATCAAGTTGTTGCAAGCTAACTATATCTCCTTTGAATTTTGCATTTTGTATTGGACGGAAGTATTTCAATAAGAATTCGATTTGTTTGAGTAAAATAAACTCATATCAATTGTTCCTTAAAGATTATGTATATGCTTGATTCCATTTCAATGTCTTTTTTTTGGAAAAGAACTATATCTAGCTAATAGATTTACTAAAGATGTTATATAAGGTCGTGCATTAATAAAATACATACGTGCACATATTGCACTTAGATTTGGTACTTCATGACCAATAACTTATTCATCATCTTCTCTAGGTCGAAAGTATCTTTCTTCATATCAAGTGAACGAACGATCATTAGAATGTTCAAAGAATGTGTTTTTTCTATGGAAAATCTTTAAAATAAAAAAAATCTGTATAAGTCGATTGATGAATAAAAATTTCATCTGCTAGATGCTCAATTTGCAAACCAAGACAAAATTTTGTTCTTCCAAGATCTTTCATCTCAAATTCTTTTTTGAGATATTCTATTATCTTTGCAGGCCCTTCAGGAATTCCAATTACATATTTAAATCACCAACATATACAAATATAATAGGATATCCTAACCGTGGTTTCTTAATAAAAACATATGGATAAATTAGATTATTTTGATATCCTTCTTTCAATAAATATTCACTTAGACGATTATACCATATTCATCCTAATTGTTTTAATTTATATAGTGACCTTTGTAATTTGATTGAATATAATTCTCTAGAATTTGAATGATATGATTCAAGTATTTTAAATCCTTCAGGAATTTTCCTATAAATTTCATTATCAAGAGATCCATATAAGTATCTTGTGACTACATCCATAAGATGCATGTCAATCTATTCATTTATAGTCTGTCCAATTAGATATCTTAGTGTAATTGCATCAGCCGCAGGAGAATATGTCTCCTCATAACCAATATCAAGCCTTTGCGAGAATCCTTGTGCAATTAGTCTTGCTTTATATTTTGTGACCTCATTCTTTTCATTTCTTTTTCTCACAGATACTCATTTGTATCCCACAAGTTTTACTCCTTCAAATGTTTAGACTACAGATCAAAAACTTCAACGTTTCGAAAGTAAGGTTTATTCTACTTGGATTGCTTCTTTCCACTTACGTCAATCCTTTTTATATCAACATCCTTCGACAGATCTTGGTTCAAAAATTCTCATGTTCATAAATAATATCATGAGCAACATTATAAGCAAAAATGTTGTCAGCAACTACATCAGTTCAGTTCCACCTCTTTCTGCCATGATATAATATATCAAAATCTCATTATTATCATCAAGTACTTGACATTCTTCTATATTCTTATGAATAGTCATGTCTAGAATTTATTCTAGAATATCCACATTTTCAAGTGAGTCATTTCTCACGTACTTGACATTCTTCCATATGCTTGACTACTCTTTCTTCGAGGTTTTTTATCTTTGAAACCTATTGGTCTACCACACTTCTGGCGTGCTGCGGACTTATTAGTTGTAACAATTCGTTGTGTTGGGATTTCAATTATAAATGGAGAATTTGTAGCAAATATATATGACTTGGTCATTTTCTTAGCATCAGTAAATGCATCTGACACAGTATTTTGTTGGCTATAATTTGTAAATGGATTATCTTTTGAACTTCTAGTCACAATAATCTGTAAGATCTAAATGAAATAATAAAGATACACTTCATGTAATTTCTTTTTCCAACTTCTCAATTCTTCTCTCTAATGCTGGAAGAGTTGTCTCATTAAAATGGCGATTAACAAATCATGCAAAAATCAAATCGAGCATAAATTTCTAACCTTCTTTGACGGTCTATCTTAGTACGTTGTGGTAGAGCAGTTGGAACATATACTACACATCCAAAAATTCGCAGATGGGATAGATTTAGCTTCTTGTCATAAGCTAATTATAATGAGGGGTACTTATGATAAAATACTTGTCTAATGCTTATAATTGACGTTGGATGCAAAACAGCATAATTCCATACAAATATTGGAAGCTTTGCTCTCATAAATAATGTTCTAGCAATTAATTGCAAACATTTTATAAAAGATTCTACTAAACCATTGTGTGTATGAAAATGAGCTACATGCTGTTTAATACTCATAACAATTGACATACAATAATTATTAAACACTTCGGATGTAAATTCACCAGTATTATCACAATGAATCTCTTAATTGTATAATTAAAAACTTGTGCCCTTAATTTAATTATTTGAGCAAGTAATCTAGCAAATACAATGTTTTGGCTTGATAATAAGCACACATATGACCATCTATTGAATGCACCGATTAAAATCATAAAATATCTAAATGGTTCACTTGGTGGTTTAATTGGTTTACGTATATCACCGTGAATTTGTTCTAAAAATGTAGGTAATTCAATTCTCACTTTAGCCCATAATGGTCTGATAATAAATTTTCCTTAAAAACAAGTAGCAAATGATAATTCATTAGGTTGAAAAAGAATCCTCTAGCTCTTTAATGGATGTTCATGTGAATTATCAATAATTCTTTTCATCATTATTGGCTCGGGATGACTCAATCGATCATGCCAAATGGTAAATATATCTAAATTCATGAACTCGAGGTTCATTGTTGCATATGTTTCAATTACACGTATATGAGTATAATATAATCCCAAAGAAAAGTAAGTAGTGTTTTTAGTATATGTCAGTGAGGTAGTAGATATAATATAGAGATACTTTATATTATTTTCACCATTGGTTTCAATATGATAACCATTACAATATATATCTTTGAAATTCAACAAATTTTGTTTTTTTTACTAGAGAACAAGGCATTATTAATAGTAAATTTTGTTCCTCTAAGACAAATAAGATTTTCTTTTTAAAAACCATCTATCAAGCTTGCAAAACTTGATATTGCATTGACTTTTGCTTCAAGCATCATCAATTCAAAAAAGTATTTTCTGTTTTTAAGTATCATGTGCCAAGGAGTAAAAAATAAAAATAAAAAATCATCAAAATATCAGCGATATATCGAAAATTGTCGGGTCCCTATATGGAAAGAGGGGTAAATTTTACCCCCTTATTGTCGATATATTGAAATATCGACAATTTTATATATTATTGATATATTGCTATAATTAGTCATTAATAGGTCTTTGGCAGATTGACTTTGTGTGTCCCTTGAATACAATCAACTCCTGCGTTCGAGTCTGGGACGAAACATATCATAAGTTTTTTCCTTTTTTTTTTTGTTCTATTATTTGCCTATCATTTTCTTCTCTTTTTCCTGCACTTTTCAACTTTTGAATGAAAAATTAAGATTGATTTGATGTTTCATATCTTATATTTTCATGAAATTTTAAAATTTTAAAAATATTGTTAAAAACTTTTAATCTCTACTTAAAATTTCTATAAGTTTTATAATTTATTTAAGTTCTACCACACTATCACAACACTTCATTCTAAGTTTCAATTTTGTTATTTTTGCTCTCAAGTCTCTTTCTAACTCTTTCTTCTTTTTCTTATTATTATTTAAGGAGTGGTTTATAACTTAAATAAGTTTGTTTTAAAGTTTCACAAAAAAATTAAAAAAAATCACAATATTTTTCTAAATTCTCGTGATATTCGTGATATTTTCTAAAATATCTATCGATATTCAAATATCTGTTGACATATCTGTAAATCTAAGTTACTGATATCAATATTTTAATCCCTATTGTGTGCGTAGTTGCTCTATCAGCCAAGTATAAATCTTCTAAGTTCATCTTTAAACAAGCCAAAACATGAGAAATGTCCATGATTTTTTATTAAAGAAAATCAAATTACAATAAGACTCAAGAATTAAAAACAAAACTTGAAATACAAAAATTAAAGCTTAACTAGTAAACATAAAAGATAGATACCAAAACATAAAACAATATTAATTTTGGATATTCTCATAATCAAATGAATACATGTTATTGCTTCAATAATGGTGTTAACCTTTTCTACAAGAGATTAAAAAAAATTAACATCTTGGAGGGTCAAATACAACATCATCTTGATATGCAAAGTTTGTTTCCACGTTTTCCCTCTTTTTTTTTCTTTCACTCGGTGCTTAGACATATAACAGGTATGAGACAAATGCCTCAATTCACACTACATCGAAAGCACTGAATTTCAACACTCTTATTTTGTGGAGCTTTTCCTTTATGATCATCGTTGTGAGAGGTTTTCTTGAAATTTGAATGATTATGGCGACCACAACGAAAATGAATAATTATTTCTTCTTCTATTGTGGTCATGACCACGACATCAACCTCGACCATGACCATGATTATTAGAAATTACAACATTCATTTTAGGGAATGGTGTGTTCTAGTTGGTCGAGATTCATGATTTTTCATTAATATCTCATTACTTTGTTCAATCACGAGAAGACATGATCTAAGTTCATAATAATTTGTAAACTTTTTTTCTCGTTATTCCTGTTGTATGACCATATTTGAGACATGAAAAGTAGAAAAATGTCTTCTCTAACACATCTTCAACAATAATTTTTTTCTCCCGCATAAAAACAATTCTGAACTAATTTTAAATAATGCGAAATTATAATCACTTACTTATTTACAATCTTGCAACCTTAGCTACATCCAATCATAACGAGCTTTAGGAAGAATTATTATTTTTTGATGACCATACCTTTCCTTAACTTTTTCATAGGATATAGAGATCTTTACCATAAGATATTCAACTCTCAATCCCTCAAGAAATTGATGACAAAGGAAGATCATTGTGTTTGCCTTTTTCTTAATTAGAAGTTGTATTTTCTTCTCTAATAGTATCTCCAAGATTCATGGCATCCAAATAAATTTCTGCATCAAGCACCCATGACAAATAGTTATTATCATTGTTATCAAGAGCTACGAACTCTAATTTTGTAAATTTGTCATGGTAAACTAAACAAAAGAGAAATTTAATATACATACTAAAAATTGTAGATAACTCTCGTGTTGTATTGCATATATAAAACATATATCTAATATTTGAAACATGCTATGAAATGTGTAAACATTAAAACAATAAAATATAATACTTAAAAGAAATGTGAACAATAAACATAACACATAAAGCATAAATTCATGAGATTGCCAACCTGAGCATATCTCAACTAGTTAAAGCATATCTTTCTAATAAAAAAGTCATTGGTTTCGAATCCCCACCACCACATGTTGTTGAACTCAAAAAAAGATTCATGAGATTAATATACAACAATATAATTTGGACATTTCAAAATGAACGTGAACAATGCAAAATTAGGTTATACAAATGGAGTATTATATACATAATGCATAATGAAATATACTAATTTTCTTTTAGATTATCAAAGTAATGAGATTTTAAACATGCATTTAATAAATTTCAATATTGAAACTTTATTATACATACCAATATAACAATTGCAATATTATAAATTAACAAATAAATCCTTAAACAAGTAACTAAATCTAACGCAGTATGCTCATAAAAATTGAAATACATCAAATAGTCAATTATACATGGAAAAAGAAAATAATAAGTAAATATGTGAACAACATTGATTAATAAAAATATTACATTCAAATATTGAATAATTAACTATAAGATGAATTCAAAAGAAATATCATGGTAAACATAAATAATTGATCATAACATATACAATAAGAAACAACATATTGATCATATACAAATTAATATTTTTAGCATACATAGTGTGCATATGTGTTGGGATTTATGTCGTAAGCTCGCGATGTCATGTAAACTATAATAATGTAAATAAGATAAACTTAAATATTATTTGTGCATCTTGTCAAATATAACGACATTCAATGTCTAATCGTTCCTTAGCCACTAGATGTGTTCTTAAACTTGGTATGTATCAGACATACGAGATGATCAAGTTTAAGAGTAGTGGCTTAAATGGTTTACAGTATATGGATAGGATTGGAGACCTTATACTAGTACACTGTTGATACGGTCCACTTTGTAACTGGTCTTATTTGGTTTACAAATGGTCTTATTTGGATCGTTCGTGTGATGACGTGTGAGTGGAGGTATCGTATGCAATAAGATTGCAAAAGACTGGACCACAATACATTCTGCACATTTATTATAAGACCGTTGAAAGAAAATGGAAACAAATCATTAAGATGATCATGGGTCATTTGATTCGAATCCTGAATGTGTTATGAAATTCTGCCTATGCAGGTGTGTTATTTGAGTAGCGTGGTGAAAGTGACTTATAAATTTGCTCAATAAACCTAGTGTCTTGAGAATGCATTCAATTGGGGAGCTGGGAACACTCCTACATGAGATGAAATTCATAGCCACTCAATAGTGGAAAGTGGAAAGTTTGTACTTCTCCATATTCAGTGTGTATATAAGTGATTCCCTTAATGTGCTGGTTCGAGACTTGGATAACAGGGTATTCGCCTTCTTGATACCCCAAGAGATTTTCCTATGATGAGATTCATGAACGACTATCTATTAGAGAACCAGTGATACTTAAGGTGTAAGACATGGGGCTAGGAGAAAGACGGTAATTTCACCCAACTGAAATCACGAGTCACTTTGTGAAGGATCAGATGAACTGTTATGGTTATATTCGTGGACATAACTCTTTTACAGTACGAGAGTGCAACCTCAAGTTTATAGTGAAGTTACCTTGGGTTAATGGTGGGATTGGTTAGTTAAAGAGTTTGACTAACTGATCTTAACCATTAGAGCTCAAAGTTGTAGGTTCATAAGGTTCCCTTGCTAACACGTTACCCCTACAACAAACACTTGATTCAGAGAAAATTAAATAATAAAGATTATTAAATTTTTAATTAAATTATTATTTAATTTGGTTATTAATAATAAATTAGATTTATTATTAATTAATTAGGACTATTCAATTTGGCTATTGATAATAAATTATATTTTTTATTAATTAATTAAAAATCGGGTCAATTAGACTTTAGAAGTCCAATTAGATAACTAGACTAGCTTTAGACCCAATTACATAGGAAAGAGCTCATTAGGTTTTTAAAGTCCAATAGGGCATGACTTAGTGTTAGGGTCCATGAAAGAGTCAATGAACCCAAAATGATGAGATGGAAGTTGAACAATTATTTATGGAAATTAAAAAAGAGTTATTTATTTCATAATTAAATTGTAGACTTTAAAAAGCCTAATAAGAAAACTTATTCTCAAACCCTAAGAAAGTTAGTCATTGTCTCCCTCTCCTCTCTCACCTCTCTTTCCTAACAAGAGCCAGAAAAAAATTGATTTCTTTTGAGTTCTCCCAAAGGTGCCCACATGCTAGTTCGTAGTAAATCGAAGATAGCTTGGAAGATTATATGGAGCTGCCAAAATCTTTTTTTATGACTTTGTCATCCCAAAGGTAAGTTTCTGAAAAACTATTTCTTGTAAAATCCTTTTAATCAAAAGTTGTCATTGCAATCCGTGTTTTCTAATCCATGCGTCTGCTTCCATTGCGTCGGGTTCCAGATTGGATCAAGATAATTTGTATACACAATGTATAATATATATAAACTTTTACCACATTTTATAAATAACAAAACCTGATATGATCATGATAACCCTCAAGTCCATCAAGTCAGACCAAGGCTAAGGGAAGATGTTAGGTGGCATTGGGTGCAGGGAGTGGACATATTAAGTTTGGAGTTGTTTAGTCTGGAGAGTAAATCTAGGGAGTTATTTAGTCTGGGGAGTAGTGAAGTCTGTGTTTGGAGTACAAAGTTGTTTAGTTTGTGTTTGGAGTAAATAGTTATTTAATCTGATTTCTTTAATCTGTGTTTAGGGTACAACGTTGTTTAATCTGATTTGTTTAGTCCGTGTTTGGGGTGTAGAGTTGTTTGATTTGATTTACATATGTCTATTTTTTTAGTTAATTTGTTGTGACAACTTATTTGTACGGTCCAATTACATGGTAAATTATTTTTTCAAATTTATTACAAATAATTTAATTATATATTTTCTAATTTATAATCTTGAATTATAAAATTTAGAATTTAGAATATAAATGTAACAAAGAAATTCATTGCAAGAGATTCAATTTCACCCAAAAGATAAATTAAATTGTACTGCTTATAAGAACATGCCACAAAAATAGGTATGACATATGCAATACAAATATTCTACCTGTCCCAAAAAATAAAATATACAGGCTGATGTGACTATATTTCCATTAGTCACACAACAAAAAGGTAGCTAGATGAGAGTTAGATCGACCAATCACTCGTCACTTTAACCGATGAGACGCATGCAATAACCCTTCCTAAGGTGTATCGGGATGGACAAGAAGCTGTAAGTATTATGCACATCATGGAAGAGGATTTCAATCACTTCCAGGATATCCGTCATTGCTAAGCATGGTATATCTTCAACCTGATCAATCAATCTCTTACATCGACTGTCCTCTGACTCATACTTGGTCTTCAGCCACTCGACAATCCTCTCGAGCTAGTTCATTTGCAGTGTCATTGAACTTCGATTAGGTCATTTCCAAAGGAACTTTTCTCTTACCCCTTGATGATGTCATTGTCGTAGAAACTCTCCTAGTTAGGGTAGCAATTGTCGCTAGTTTGTGGCAATGATTCTCAAGATGACAACCAGTTCATGGGTTTCAAGATCTATTACACTTATTGTACAATATTCTTCCTGAAACACATTTGCATAAGGGTCATTTATAATTTGAAAGGAATTAGTCCAACCTTGCTTAATTACATCAATTGTTACATATACAATTTCATCCGTATGTACATGAACATCATTCCAATTACAAAACCTATCACTATGTGGACAATACTTTCTAATATATGGCCACTATGTTCACTACGTTCATGTTCTATAGGAGTCAATTCGTCGATTGTCACATATTGATCGTAGGCGTAATCTGTCTCCGCTAAGGTGTCATACGACTTGTGAACTGCTCCACTAAATCCATTAGTTTATTTGTGGCATGCATACCATATAGTGTAAATCCCTGACTTACGACCAATAAATACGCCATAGAATTTCCTTTTCCCACCCTAATGTTTAAAAGGTACAAAGTGATTATTATTAATATCTCTAATGTTTTATTCTTAATTACCAGTACTTCATAAATAAATACTGCATAAAAAATAAAACATAAACAATAGGCAGATTAATATTAACTAACATTATGGAAGCCAACCTGGTTTGAGGTCTAACCATCAAACCTAAATCCCTTTCGGGCCAGTGAGAGGGTGGGGCCCCGTGTTCAAGATCTGGAATCAGCCCTTAAGGGAACAACCTCTCTACTATCCCAAAAGTCGGGTAGGAGTGAATTCCGTCTTGCAGAACTATGTCCCCAACTATCTACCTGATCTTACCCCTGAAATGGGAGGCATATGGAGCAGGCGTTGTTGAACCTCTCTCACAGATGCAGATTAAAGGATAATCCCGAATAAACAGGAGTTCATAGTTAGCTCAGGACGATTAAGGATCACATCGTTTGTATCATATACAAAGCGGGCCATGTTCCATAGTGTCCCCAGGAAAACGTACCCAGCCTAATCCATATACTATGGACCATTTTGGCTATTTACTTAGACTTGATCCACTTTTATGTCTCCACATATAGCCTAAGTATTCATATAATAGCC
>JAOANK020000022.1:8432704-8465295 GCA_026257165.2 Telfairia occidentalis | reverse complement strand
TGAGATCCCACCATTGCAAGATCCATCAATGCAAATGCTTAGAACTGCAAACAATACTCAAAGTTATAGCTCTTCATCGAGAAAAGAATAGATATATAAAAAATTAAATTTAAAAAAAAAAAAAACCAGAATGTTCAGCCAAACACCTGGCTCTGAATGGCACTCTACTGATGTTACTGGAACTCCCGGATTCCTTAAATCCCACCAAAGCATGGAACCATCCTCGTAACTATAAATATCGAAAAGACACTGAAACTTACATTCTAAACAGGACTGGATAGTGTAATCGATTAAACCTATGAACTGTAATGCAAGAACCAAAGATGGTATGATACGTGATTATTAAATAAGATTCTTTTAAACTAAGTGAGCATAACCTAACCAGTGGTCGAACAATTTTGGAAGGTAGATGATGTGGAGTTACCAATGATGAACTCAAGATGTTATGGGCAATATGACGAGACAAAGATTGACAAGAGCATCTTGTTCTATTTAAGTTTTTTTTAATACAAAATTTAACGCAAGTGAATAGAAAGAAGAAGGAAAGTTAACAAGTACCCAGACAAGACATTTATGAATCCCTGTGATTTAATTGGTATAAAGGCTTGAACTGCCATGCATAATCCTGCCAAAGACAAATTTCTCAAGATTTCAAAGTCTGGCATGAAAATGAAAAGTGGCAAATTTTATCATATATTTTATTCTCACAGGACAGATGCATGAAATAGAAGTAGCTCATAGAGAGGGAAAAAGAAAGGGAAAAAGAAAAAAGAAACAAGAACTTAAGCTTATCGAGTATCTAAGATGATAAAATGAGATGATCATATAATAGCTCTGCACGCATAACTACAAGGCTGCATTTGATATAGAAATGTAATAGAATTAGTAAAGAAATTAAAAATAATTACCGTTTGGTTCACTAATAGTAATGAAACAAATAGTTGAACCAACATGGAATCAATTCCTTTATTTTGTTTGGTTAAAAATGAATGGTATTGGTAACCATACACGTAAAATTTAATAACAACTAATAATATTACACCTATTTATGTTAATACTTTATTTAAGCTATTTTCCCGTGCTATTAAAAACACTATTATAAGAAATACTTAATAATGGTTTAAGTAAACAAAATGTAATTCGACCTCTCTCCTTGGTAGAGATATTTGTGCAATCCCCTTCACAGTTTGGTGGAAGTCGTAGCAACCTTTTCCCAGCATTCAGATCCCAAATTTCAACCTTTGGACATCGATAACCAGAGAGAATAAGAAATCAGGGCCTAGATATTGAAGGGTATATCAATATGAATAAACATAAACAAGAAGAACATTCATACAAACCTCTGAAGATTGCTCCCCTGCAATAGCTACATACTTTAGCCCTTCAGCTGGTATATCAGCAGAAATCAGGAAAAATACACTTTTACTCAGCGTTGAGTTCCATAATCTTAAGATTCATCACAAGGTCGGAACTTCGAAGATGAACCATCATTCAATAATGAATAATTTAAAG
This sequence comes from Telfairia occidentalis, assembly GCA_026257165.2. Classification (NCBI taxonomy): domain Eukaryota; kingdom Viridiplantae; phylum Streptophyta; class Magnoliopsida; order Cucurbitales; family Cucurbitaceae; genus Telfairia; species Telfairia occidentalis. The sequence continues at coordinate 8,463,783 of JAOANK020000022.1, read as the reverse complement.
ACATAAAGAGCATAAGGCGTGCATAATCAAGCATACATTAGGAAAAAAAAATTACACGAACCACTGACTTAAATAAACCTTCTGATCTGCATGCATGCTCGGTAGAAATTCCTCGAGCCTTTTCTCCACTGCAGCCCAAAGTTTCGCCCTCAACAGGCTTCTCATCTATATCATCAATACACTTAAGACCAGCATCATGACTTGAAAAATCAGAAGGCTGCTTCACCAAGGAGAGTTTGCAAAAGTGATACGCATTTGTCTTGATTGTGACACAGGGAACTCTGTCGTGCATAAAATTTTCCAACAACGTATGTGAATTACCAAAAAAAAACAAAAAAAAAGATACCAAAGCCTATACGAGTAAGATTAGAAATTTAGAAAGATGGGCCTCACGTAAGGTCCAAATGTTCAAAATGAACAACCAGTTCAGACGATACTTTTATAATGGATCAATTAAGTCATAAAACCATAGCTTCTGGAGCAGCTTAAATGATCTAAAGCTTTGAACTGCGATAAACCGATAAGGAAGCATTACAGTAAAACTAAGAAAATAATGCCAGTGAATAAAGCAGAAAGCACTAAATACCTAGACAGAGCTCTGTCATCAATATCCCAGCACTTTACAGTACCATCCCTACCCTGGCTACACAGAGTAATTAGCTAGAAGTATACACAATTCACAAACAATTAAAGCAATGAACTTAAATTCTTTACAGGACAAGAAATTATGAAAGATAAACGGACATGAGCACATATAAAAGAGCACCTGACAACTTTATTTGTCCCAATCGAATGACTACAAGCAATACTAATAATTCCGTGTGCCGCACTATGCACCCTGATATCAATTATCCCGATTACAAAATAGATATACATACACAAGAAATAATAGTAATGGAACGAAACAGAAATCAATACCATGCCGACGATACCGTCCTATGCTGGGCCGTGTCCCAAATACGCAACTCACCGTCTGCAGAGCTAATACGAACACAACCACAATGCTTTACTACTCGGCAGAATCCACAAACAAGCAAGAGGCTTAAAAAGGAAATTATGAGTGACCAGAGCTAATGGATACCCCGAAAAAAGAAGAGGCTCAGATGGATGAAAAGAAACATCCATGACAGAGGCCCGATGACCTCGGAGCACGGCCACAGGGTCCGGCGGAGGCCTCTTACTCATTCACGCTCCAACGTCGCGTTTCTTTCTTTGTTAATTTTTCTCCCTGCTGTGCCGGTGAACGACTCGCCGGAGTTGACCGGACTTCCTGTATCCGTACAGCCAAAAGGCGATGTCCCGAAGAAGCGAAGGGGGAATGGCAAAAAAATGTTTATAATATGGGTCGCATGTTCCGAAAGTGGGCTCAAGACCAATAAAACGCGATTTGCTTAAAAAACTTGAGCCTACTCCATTTCCTAAGCAAATGGAGGCCCATTTTACTTTTTTTTTTTAAGTTCAATAACATGAGATTTCGGGGAATTGGCAAATAATTTTTTTTTAGATCAATATTAGATAATTTCGTATTATCTATGATTAACCAGTTCAGCTAGCTTGATTTGACAAATAATAATGTTAATAATATTCGCCTTCAAACAAAATGCTTTTAATATTAGCATATTTGTCTTTCTGCTCTGTTTACCTGTCTATTATTTATTTAGAAATTGAACAACAATGAACTTTCTTTTCTTTGTAATGATGACCCTCCACTTAAACAAACAAATCAGAAATAAATTAATAACCCGTTTTAGAAAAAGTAATGAAAAGATAATATTAGGTAATACGAAATTCAAATTCTGAGTAATCATTTGCTGACAATTTATTTCTAAATAATAAACATATCTGTGTTGCAATTTAGTTGTATTTATAATATTCTTTTTTTAAACTCCAGCTAAGTTTAAAAACTAACAATCTGATTTGATAAGGATTTCATGTGTTTCAAACTTTATGCCAGTCGACTAAATCTCATTTTTACAATCTATCAAAACCTAAAACAAAAGGTTACAAAAATCATTATAAAACACAATGCATTCAGAAAAGCAATTACAAAAATATTGGTTTAATTCACCCCTTTAAGTGCATGTTTGGCATATTTTTGTTAAAAAATATTTTAAATAAAACATTTATTATACAAGCATATTTGAAAGAAAATTAATTAAATGAAAAGTTTTAGATGTATGTTATATGTTTTTGTACATGTTCAAACCATTAATTCTAAAAAATATTTTTAATTAGTTAAAAATATTTTTAGAAATTTTAACTAAACACCGTTTATTTTGAGACATTTTTTTTAATCAATAGACTTTTTAAAAGGCACACTAAACACATCTTAAGGATTCTAACCTACTTCAAAAAGGTAAAAACCAACGCAAGGAAAAGAAATTCATAACAAACCACCCACTTTTTCAAAAAAATGAAAACGAAATATCGCTATAAAAAAATTTCTAAAATATTAGTAATTCGATACAATAAAATTTATTAAAAATTATGGATTCGAAACAGTAAATTTGAAAGATGAAAAGGTGAACAGTAGAATCTTTTAGCATCAATTATTGATGTGAGGACACATGACAGAAGGTTAACTTTTAGGGGTAATAATCATTAATTAAAGTGATTGGGTGTTTAAACATTGAAACTGAGCCTTTGGTGATGATAAAAGAAAAAAGAAAAAAGTAAAAAAGTGGGGGTTGCAAAGTTGACCATGGTAAAATCTGCGCCCGCGATTGAAGCAAATTATCAAACAATTGATGGGTTTCATAACATTACATAATAATTATTAGAACAAACAAAATGGAAGCACACGAGAAAGTTTATTTGTTGTAATAAAAAAAAAAAAAAAGTTTAATTGTATTTTATATTAACTAATCTATCAAAGCCAGTTGGCAGAACATACGTATCCTCACACACTCTCCATCGCTTTGACTGCCAATCACAAGTGGCAAACAAACGTCCACTTTACCGTATTTGTCCTCCATTGATTTCAAACTTCGACCTGTAAAAAAATGTCATTAATCAATTATATATCCTTATTTTTAAGTTTAAATGTTCCTATTATTATCGCATATTGATGACTGTATTAACATTCATTTTAAATTATTTTACTTAGTATAATTTAAGATGTTTATAATGTATTTGCCGACTCAACATATTTAATTAATTAGTTAAATATCATAGCTTTTAAACTTTATACTCTTATTTAAATAGTAGCGAATCAAGTTGGAATCTCGCTCTTTTTTTTTTTTTTTTTCTTTTGGTTTAACGTTTGTAATGTAATATACTAATAATGAAGATTATAATGGCATTAAAAAAAAAAGGGGGGGAAACAAAAGATTATAATGAATTAATTCATGGAAATATTAGATACAGGGAAGGGGTGCGAAAAATTTGAGATAAAAGATAGGGAAAGAGATGGCCAGAAGTTCCTCCTTTCCCTTTCCAGATCCAATGAAACCAAGAAAAAGGAGAAATCATCTCATGCTCTTATCCAAAATTAAAACCCTAATGGATTGATTGATGTTTTTGCCTTCCCAATTACCAATTTCGTCCTCCTTGGGTTTTTAATTTTTTCCGTTCCCTCAATTGCTCTTTGTTTGTTTGTTTGTTTTTTTTTTTCCTTTTGATCCCTGTTTGTATTTTCCTTCTTTTCATCTGCTTCCCCGTTTTTTAACAATGTCGACGAGAGGGAGCAGATCGGAGAAGGTGAAGAGGATCTTTCAGAAATTCGACGCGAACCACGATGGGGGTCTCAATAGGGATGAAATGGCTGCGCTTGTCGTGGCTGTCAACCCTAGGGTCAAGTTCAGCGACGAGCAAATCAATGCAATTCTTGACGAGGTGTTTCGGACGTATGGGGATTTCATCCAGGGCGATAAGGGTTTAACTTTTGAGGGATTGTTGCGGACTTATGATGATGGTGCCGGAGATGTGGACCGTGACTTCGACGCGCTTGAATTGGAGCTTAATCAGGATGATAATAAGGGAATTTTGGTGACTTCGGAGGCCTCGTCTTCTTCAATTGCCGACGAGCGTGCTTTGGAGTCGCAGAAGAAGCAGAGAACGGCGGCGTGGGCGCTGTCGCCGAATCACGGCATTGTCTTTGATGATACTTGGAAGATTGTGGATGATTTGGAGAGTTTGATCAAGAGGTTGAAAACAAAACAGGCTAAGGATGGGAAATTGAAGGGGGACAATTTTGATGCCTACTCTGATGCAGGATGGTCGAGAGAATTGGGGCCGTCTTCGGAGCTTTCAGAGAAGAGGGTATTCTGGGAAGAGTCTGGCCATGACTATGCTTCATTTCTGAAGGAGTTAGGGGTGTTGAGAACCCGAGCAGATCGAGCGCGATCCAGAGAGGAGGCTTTTGATGGGCATATGGCAATTGGTAGGGTTTTATATGAGCACCAGCTTTTTAAGGAGGCTCTTGTGAGCTTCAAGAGGGCTTGTGAGTTGCAACCTACTGATGTGCGGCCGCATTTCAGAGCTGGGAATTGCTTGTATGTTCTTGGAAAGTATAAGGACGCCAAGGAAGAGTTTCTGTTGGCACTGGAGGCGGCTGAAGCAGGTGGAAATCAATGGGGATATTTGCTTCCACAAATTTATGTGAATCTTGGTATTGCACTCGAAGGTGAAGGTATGGTTTTAAGTGCTTGTGAATATTATAGAGAAGCTGCAATTCTTTGTCCTACACATTTTAGAGCTTTGAAACTTCTGGGGAGTGCCCTATTCGGAGTAGGGGAATACAGGGCTGCCGTAAAGGCATTGGAAGAGGCCATATTCATGAAACCGGATTATGCTGATGCTCACTGTGATTTGGCCTCGGCTTTGCATGCAATGGGGGAAGATGAAAGAGCAATAGAGGTGTTTCAGAAAGCAATTGACTTGAAACCTGGTCATGTAGATGCGTTGTACAATTTGGGTGGACTTTACATGGACTTAGGTAGGTTCCAGAGAGCTTCAGAAATGTATACCAGGGTTTTAGCTGTGTGGCCTAACCATTGGCGGGCGCAGCTCAACAAAGCTGTGTCCTTGTTGGGTGCTGGGGAAACTGAGGATGCCAAGAAAGCCTTAAAGGAAGCCTTGAAAATGACAAACAGGGTCGAATTACATGATGCAATATCGCATTTGAAGCAGCTGCAGAAAAAGAAGTTGAAAGCTAATGGTAGTGCGAATGGAGAGGGGGCTTTTATAGTAATAGAAGCCTCCAAATTTAAGACCATTGGAGAGAAGACTGTTTTGAGACCAGAACTGTCCAATGCACTTGAAATTAGGGCTTTTCAGAAGATTACCAGATTGAATCGTTGTGATGTGGAACTTATTAAGAAGGAAATCAGTGAAAATGATGTTCCGGTGTCATATTCAGGTAGTGGTGTGCCTGAGAAGTCCATACGCAAGCCGAGCCTGGAAGAAATTCTTCGTAGATTATTGAATTTCTTGAAGCCAGAGACGTTCCAAGGAGCTGTCAAAGCTATTAACGAGAGAGTACTCTCTGTCTTGGACGAGACTGGCTCCGGTAGGGTGGACTTGGGCCTGTTTTTTGCGGTTCTTGCTCCCATTTGCACTGGCCCCCCTGAAAAGAGAAAGCGGGTGGCATTCGACGCGCTTGTATGGCGACCTGTGAACGATGGCGGTACCCAGATCAGAAAATTTGATGCAGTCAGGTATATCAAATTGTTGAGGGCCATATATGTTCCTACTCAAGGAGCCAGTGAGATTCTGGAAGTCCATGGCCACACGGACAACTCTATTGTATCTTTCACAGAGTTCCTTGTAATGTTTAATGACCTAGATTGGGGTTTCGGTATCATGTCGACACTGTTGAAATTAGAGACTGGGGACAGAAATCGTCATGGAAACCATGTTTGCTCTGTTTGCCGCTATCCTATCATCGGTTCTCGATTCAAGGAGATGAAATCACATTTTAGCTTGTGTAATCAGTGCTATAGCGAGGGGAAGGTCCCTCCTTCATGCAAGCAAGAAGAATACAGATTCAAAGAATATGGAAGTGAGGCCGAAGCAGTTAAAGACAAGTGCTCCTGTTTTTCAATGCAATCCCATGATGATTCTTAGTTAGATTACTTTCTTAATCCTGTGTCATGCTTTTAGGTGTTCAGTGTCAATTATATAGCTTCGAATGTGTCCAGTGGGCGCTTTGCCCTTTGTATAATAATTCCGTTCTATCAAGCCTCTCATATATTTGTTTGTTTATTGCAGTGGTAGAAATTCCAACTTTCAAATCTGTTTATTCTGTGATGGAAAGTGTTGATTTTAGATTGTCTTGTTATATACACGATGGATTTTGTTAAATGGCCAACGAGGAATTCTCTCTAAATTATTTTTCTTTACTAACTAAAGGAGTCAAATTTAACATTTGAATTTTAATGCAGCCAAAGTCCTGAGGTAGGCCCAGGCCCAGCTTTGTGTATACTTTTTGTAATTTTATCTCAGTTTTTAAATCTGGCATATTGAACTTCAATGTCAAATAGATGATTCCGGATCCGATGATTGACAATGAAATCAACTATTTGACAACCCCCCATTGCGGCAACATTCAATCAATTTATTTCTGATTGAGCATTTTAAGTGGGCCTTTCTTTTTTCTTTTTCTTCTTTTTTTTTTTCCTTCAATTCGACAGTTTTTCTTTTTTCAATTCACCGATAGCTCCCCATCACAAAGTTTATTTTATCTCTTTTCTTCATTTGCCCATATGATATCGTCTAATCATTTTGCATTTTCAGTTTGTCGCAGATAAGTACTAGTGGGGCCTATATAATATACAGGTTATATGTCTACGAGATGGCTTATGTTGAAATATTTTTTCAAGTTAAATTATAAGTTTAATTTTGGTTTATATTTAGTCCTTATAATTTAAAATTTTTTAATTTAATGCCCATGATTTAGTCTAATTTCACAATTCGTCTATGTTAGGGTTATATCGATACTTTTTTACGTGACAAGGAGCAAAATGATTTCAATTGAGATAAGTTGGTTATATTCAAATTTAGAAAATAAAAAGAAATAATTGGTCTTTATACTTCCATTGGAGTAAAGATTTAGTTCATGAATTTTACATGGCAACAATTTAGTCTTCATACTTTTAAATTTGTAACAATTTAATTTCTAAATATTAATATGTCAACATATAATCATTGTATTTTTAATTTCGAATCAATTTAGTCCATATCATAAAAAATATTGTTAAAATTTAATAGAATTTCTTATATATGTAGACCAATAATTGATTCGGGACCAAATGTGTTTATAAACTATATAACTAAATAATATTATAATAAAAATTGTCTTGATCGATGACATAGACTAAACAGAGATCATTTTTTTCCTCAAAAAAAAAAAAAAGATATCACTTTCAAATGGTTATCGAACACATTTTAAAATATTTTTAGTTTGAAAATTTTCTAAACTACAGCCGAAACACGTCGATTGATACAACAAAATTTAAAGAATAAATCCCATTATTTTCAAAAGTGTGTTTTGGGCAGCAAAAAGGGTAAATTTCCTAAATCTTTTTGCATCAGTCAATGTTTATGTTTCCTCCGATGGCCAAGACAGTTGATCGTATCACCAAGAACGAGAAATCTGAAGCATTCCATTTTAATAAAAGACCAAATGCATGAAAGAAACATGATATGTCATTCACCCCGTATGATAGGAAAATTCAATTCAATTCAAATACGGTCCCATTTCTCATGTATTAGAACTCTCCATGTCCTAAAATTGAAGACTAAAATAATCTCTGCGTCACAAGAAACACCAACCTTGAACTGTACGGAGTTAGATACCACACAGAGATAGCATGGCAGCAGTGACACTTACCTCGGTTGTTCGCTCGACGTTCTTCGGCATCATGATGTTTACTATAATAATGGCGATATCCGAAACAGCTGCAGCATCGCTTGTAGTCTCGCCATTATCAGCTGCACCTTCGACAACTCCCCATCGTAACCATCAGTCTCGGGTGAAGGGAGACCGTGCCCGTTTCAAGGTTCAGTCGGAAATGGTTTCAGACTATGGCATCTGGAATCCGACTCCTGAGTTTGGGGGAGGCTACGTTGGCCCCATTCCCCATGAAGTCGAAGAATGATCCTGAAACATCAGAGGGGTTAGTTCCCTTCCCATGTGATGCCACACTAATACAGTTGCTCATCTCATAACATTAACTATATATATAGTTTCATTGTATCATCCTTCACAATTGGCACCAGATATGGTTACGATATTATTAAACAAGCTGTTGTTTTCAATTGCTTAGAGAAGAAAGAAATCACAGATTTTAACAATAGTTTTGAGTTGGATTTTTCTGAGAGCTTCTCATCCTTCGCTCTACAGAGAATATGATGGCTTCGGTGGTCCAAGCATTGAGGACCTAAAAGAAAAGCATGAAGAAAACGAAACGGATTCCTTCAAAAAAAAAATTGTCATCACTTCAACTTAAATTGCTATAGGGGGAATAAAAAATACATGATTATCTTTACGACTGATGAATTCAACAATTCGTGGTCCAAGAAAAAGTACGCAAGTTGAAGCAACCGACTTCAGTTTTAATAAATATGTTTTCGTGAAAACATTTCAAGATGTGTTACAGACGCCCTCCCTAGACCAAACATATAAAGAATTAGATGGATTGAGCCGGTATGTGGCGGATATCAAGAAATCGTTGAACACGTTGCCCTTTTTTCTGAACATATAGATCATTAGCTACTTCCTTCTGTACAAGTACAACTTTCAACCCAGCACTTCGATCTTTGTCACAAATGGAAGAATGTTCGATCCTGTAGCACCACGAAGCCCTCTCTCACCTGAAATAAAATATTTATGATCAATACGAAAAACAACGATGTTTGCAGTTTACATTACACGACCGAAGGTTATAGTTCCTTAAGCGAAATCCGTATAGCATTGCACAAGAAAAGTGGTTTGTTCGATAAATTCTTAACTCGATACACTAAGCCAATCATTCGAAAAGCTATTGAGCTGTAAAAGTTACAATGCGCTCAACTTCCAGTAATCAATAACACCCAAAAGCAATATGAATGTAGGAACAAAACAGCAATTCCAATCTCACCATTATTCATCTTCAGTTTTACATAGAAATTAACAAAATAATAATAATAATCATAATAAATATACGAAATTGCCTCCTGCTCGTGAAAATCTACAAATTAGATAGCGCACCTCATTTTGTTCAACAGACCAAAAATCATTAACCGATTTCAAAAGAAAATATGAAGGGTAACAAGCAAAGAAATTTAAATTACTCTGATCAGCATCAGCTATTGGTTAGTCACTTTATCCTTTCTCGTCAACAAGCAGCAAAATCAAAGAGCGAGAAATTCCATAAAAATAAAAAATTCTGAAACATTGTTTTGGTATACTTACATAAGATGAATAGATGATGGACCAGAAACAGCAACTACTTTCTGAGCACGATGAGCTTCCTCCTTGTAAAGCCCCTTAATTTCTTTTTTTGTTCGCCGTGCTTCCCGTCGTGCTTCCTTGATAGCAGCCTGCATAGATTGAGAGGCCGTCATCAAATAACAATAAACGATAGACTAATTTTAAATGCACAAACCACTGGTATCTATAATTTAAATTTAGACAAAAATTAGCAGCAAGATTTCGACATAAATACTATGCAAATATCTCTGAACCTTTGAAGACTCGTGGATGAACTGAAACACAAAAACTAAGCTGAAAGACGTAGACCTAGTTACCTTTCTCTCCTTCTTCTCTTCCTTGGACTCCTGACTGTGCGGCTTCATCTTCTGATGTTCAGTTCTCAAGCTGCTATCTTTCACTTTGTCAACAACTTTTCGACCATGAGGAAGAAAGTCCACTGGTAGCTTCTCTTTCCCTCTAAGAGTTATCACAGAATTATTAGAACTAAGGGCTCCAGAGACAGTTTCAGCCAACTTCTTCCTTCTGGTTATTTCAGGAGCTATGATCTTCCCAGGATGATTATTGAGATTAGAACATGTAGAAACAATGGTCTCACAGTCCCAAACTTCTGATTCATCACTGCTCTCCTCAAATATAAATTCATCTTCTTTGTCGTCATCTTCATTTTGATATTTCTCAGCATATTCCATACACCGGTGAATCACATCACTGACAGACTGCAGAAGCTCTTTATCTTCTAATCCTTCTTTACCACTTAATATATCTGCAGGAGCCTTGTATTCTTGGTCAAGTTCCAAGTCCTCCTTACTACGATCGCCAATGGCATGCTTGAGCTTCTGAGCAAGGGATTCATCATCTTCAGCCACAAAACCATCAAGTTCATCATCACAATCATTGCCATTATTGTCGCTAGATCCATATTCCCGACTTAAGAGCTGCATCCATCATAAATTGTGAGGCAAAATAAAATCCTATAAAAAAAATCTCAGAAGGAAAGAAAACAAATATCTCAAGCACATGAAGAAAAGGAGTGATCCATCACATCACATAACTCAGGAGCCCAAAACCAATGAGGGGAAAAATGGGTCAGAAAGGGTACTACTGAAGCATTCAGAAGGCTTCCAACCCTTCCTAATAATAACCATTTACAGGAAAAATAAAATATAGCAGGACCCCATACTGTCATACTGTCTCAGGTAATTCATTATCGTTTTATTGTCTACAAGCCCACAAAGAAAAATATAGCAGGATCCTATATCAGGAACTCAGGGTATTCATTCACCAAGAGATCTCACAGACAGTAGTTCTAAAACAGAAGTTTTAGGCGACAACTGATTAAGGCCTAATCCAAATGGTAAAAAGCATCTTGGTAAAATATCAAAGATAGATAAATAAGTACTCAAAACTGGCTGATATATTTATTTTCCATCAAATTAAACCACAAAACTATTTGGAACTAATCAAATACATGTAGGAATCAAACACAACAGATGTGGTACTCACATCTGAGATCTAGTATAAGGAAAATATTTCAGCAAAGACAAACTCTTCAATCATGTTCCAGGAACAGGTAATTCAACAATTATTTATCCAAACAAGAAACAATTTTTCTTTTTCATAACAAGAATATAGGAGGCTCCACTCCTTGAATTATGCTTGTAGCCCACTCTTTAGTCCTCAAGAAAAGAAGGTTTTGCCCACCCCATGGCTACCCCAACAAACATGTTCAGTTATTAAATTTTCAACCTGATGCCATAAACCATTAGAGTCTTGGACAGCACCTAAAAGTTCTTAGATTATTAATCCAGACTTCTCAATGGAAATTTGAAATTAAAATTCACAGTTAGAAAATTTGAAGGTGTACACTATGGGTAAACACAGACAATCAAACCACCATGTCAAAAGGTCAAACATGATTGTAAACATAAAGCCTTGTTCAATAATCCGATAATCGAAACTCTGAACCAACACAGAAAGAGAACTGAAGTCTAACATTTCAGCTAACAAGAAAATTTCAATATGATACCAAAAACAGATATAAACTTCCTACCTACGAAAACAAGTTAATATTCATAAGAGTATCAAAATCTACAGAACTGAAATGCATAAGTAGTATTGGGAACTCACGGTGTCAAATTGATCATCCAAAAGTCGACGAGTTCGTGGCTTATCAACATCACTATTCTCGCTTTCTTCTTCCACATGGTCCATGTCTGCGTCAGCAAAAATGTGGTTGCCAAAAGGTTTTTTATTAACAATGTCGTGGCTTCCTGCCGTTCTCTCAGAATCCTCAGCCACACTAAACTTATTATCCGTTGTATCATCCATTCCTTCTTCACGTAAGTTTGCCTGAACTACAAAGTCCTCTTCCAAGTCCTCAACATCAGAACCAAATCGTGACAAATCATCGTCATCAAGCAGTGCAGCTATTTCAGGGTCAATTGCATTTTGAACCCTGACTCCAACAGTCTTGGACGCAACTTTGTAGATGAAGTTCTCATTAGCAACACTGTTCTCTTTAGAAACAAGTACTCTGGAGGCATCATACGCCTACAAAACAATCAAGGAAACTTCATCGTACGAACAGGTAAAAAAGCTTATCCAGAGAGAAAACGATGGCTTCCTAAACCGTTGCTTATCTTCAAAAATAGGTTAAGACTGCATAACGCTGAATACGCTCACTCACGTCTCAAAACCATAGGACGAACCAGCGGTTAGAATCCCACTCCATAATTTGGAAAACATTATAAAAAGAAAAAGAAAAACAACAACTAACCTTCTCATCGCGTGGAAGCTGATCCAGCTTAGCCTTGGGGTTCTGATAAAAGGCGGAACCACCACCGGTATTCTTAATCTCCCTAAGGTGCAGCAAGTAATTGTAACCATCGTCAGGAAACCCTAGCTCCAAAATCTCCCTTCTAACATTGTCCGGTAACGGAGCTGCCCCGGAAATTTCCGCACGAGAGCGCGCGGAAGTCCCAAAGCCTCTGTCCTGTTCGTCGTCGTAGTCGTCAGGAGCATCGGCAAATATGGAGTTAGGATCTTCATCGTAGCAAGCAGAACCGGAAGCATCGACAGAACCATCCTCGAAGGAAGGGAGAGAGAAAGGGTGGTTGTCGATACGAACAAAAACACGGTCGGTGGCCGCAGTTCCATCGTAATTTGGATCGGACGAGTCGCGAGCGAGTAATTGAAAAGTTGCGGATTTCTTCTTGTCGAAGAATTTCTTCTTCTTCCCCATGAGGAGGATGTAGACGTTGAGAATTGGGAGAGAAGGGGAATGGAAGAAATATCTCTGAGGACTCTGGAGTTGGGTTGCGGAGTCGTGAGATAAACCTTTACTTCCAAAAACCCTAGACTTGAACTTCAACCAGAGTGGGGTCTTCGTTCACTTCCTCTTCCTTTTCCGCGCGTAGAATAAGGAGGAGAAAATTCCATTTTTATCTCTAAATTTGGGGGTAAAAATCAACTTTAAAAATAGAAGAATTTACCAATTTTATGGTTAAAATTAATATTTTTTTAAATATATAACAATAATATTTTTTTTAACGAAAATTGTACAATTAAAAAAAAAGGGATAAATAATTCCGTTGCCGGGATTTGAACCCGGGTCTCTCGGGTGAGAGCCGAGTATCCTGACCAACTAGACTACAACGGATTTAATATCAAAATTTCTTTTATTTTTTTAATGCTTATATATTATATTTCATTAAGCCAACCCAAAAAAAAAAAATTGTTTTATTATTTTAACAAAAAAATAATTTAATGAAATTTAAGTTTTTTACTATTTATAGATTTTCAATTTCATACTAATTATATGTTGTTTTTTGCTTAATCCTATCAATTTCAAACCAAAATAAATGTGTTTTTTAATTCATTAGCACACAAAATAATTTTTTTCAATGATTCTTGTAACCAAAAGTCATGGTAAAAATTTGTAATAATTTTTCAAGTTTAAGGTGAATATCATTATACTTATCTAAATTTAAAATGCAGTTTGATAAAATTAAAAGTTTAATGTCAAAATGGATACACATAATAAAATTCAAGGTGGAAATTGATCTTTTCCCTTAAAAAAATTATCAGTTGAAAAATAAAATTGTTTTATTCATTTATGATAACTAATAACAATGTTATATTTTAACAAATTAAATAACAAACATTGATGAGTTACAATTAATTAACGAAATCTTAACATAAGTCAACTGATTAAGTTAAATCTTCTTGATTAAAATGTCGCGAGTTCGAATCTTCACTCCCACATATTGTTGAATAAAAAAATAATTAATAAATTAAATAAATTTGTAATTTTAATTGTAAATAAGAAATAAATAGTTAAAGTTTCTAAAGTAATAAATAAAATGGTTGTGATCACGCTAATAGATTAGAGAAAAAGAAAGTTAAAATTATAAAGTAATTTTTTTTTCTTTGAGTTCAACGTTTGTGGGAATGAAGATCGAACTATCTATCTTTGCGATGGTAATACATGCCTTTATCTACTAAATTATGCTCGATTTGGCAAAATTATAAACTAATTAACGAAAACTTTGTGATTGAAGTATCTTAATAAAGTTTTTCTGAGATGGACGAGATTACCCACATATATGCCTAGGTATTTTATATATTTTTCCAAAATAAATTCATAAGTTATAATTAAAATTTTGTTTTGAAAAAAGTCCTAAATGAATTTAATTGTTCAAAAACAACTAAAATTACAAAAATTCCGTTGCCGGGAATCGAACCCGGGTCTCTCGGGTGAGAGCCGAGTATCCTGACCAACTAGACTACAACGGATTTTGTAGGTTGTATAATTTTAAATATTTTAATTTTATTAAGTGCATTATGATGTCATTCATAGTATTTAGAATCTTTATTATTAAATTGTTGAAAAGTGATGAAAAATGATTGTTTTTTAGTACGAAAAATGATTTGTCTTTCATCATTGGTACTCTTGCATAATAATTATAGCAGAATTATGTCAATAAATTCAACCAAAAAAGAAAATGAAGATGAGATGGAAACAAATTGATACCCTTGACCTAATGAACATTTTTTTTTAACAACCATAATAATCATAAGTTGTCAACCAGAATTTTGTTGAAATAAATTCGACCAAAATTTATATTTTTTTCCCATCAAAATGATTAAAGAAAGATATCATCGATAAACCTCTCACCCTAATTTAACAAGTTTGGATTCCCTTTCTTTTCAATACAGCTTGTGTGAAGTAGGTGTCAATCTGAACATAACACAACCAGTAAAGACATATATCAACGACCATAAAATTAGAAGTTTGAATTTCTATTCCTACATATTATTGAACTAAAAAAACACATGTGAGGTGAGTGATTGAATCTTCAACTTCAACAAAATAATAACTATTTTTATCTATTAAACGATACTGAAACGCTGAAAATTCAAGAACATTATTTGGCATACTTTGAAAATTCAAGAAAAAACCTTGTAATTTAGCCTAGAGTTCAAGACTTTATTAGTATTATTATTGTGTATGTATATAATTTGAAGTTGGTGGTTCCTTGTATATTGGACAACATAGGGAACTTTATTTGAGTTGGAAGTGTAGGCCATTTCCGTTGGTTATGTGCAGAGAGACCAACCAAGCCGCCCACCACCACTTGGCGACATGGCCGACACTCGCAATGATCGAGCTGTCATGTGCAAAGAAACAACAATATGCACAATTCTGGTGAATGTGGGCAACAAAATTTAACTTCCCTCTTTTATTTTAAACCTGATTGTCAGATACTTTTTAATTGCAACCCATTTCTTAACAATTTTAACGTCTTATTATAGTGGGTGTTCATCGTTTTTAACCTTGAAACTCATTTTTTGTACTTTTCATGCTTGTGGAGGGCAAAAGTAGGCTTCAAGGCATCCCATCTGTAGGGCACATTGGTTTGGTTCGTGGGGTTTCTTGGAGGAGAAGAAGAAAAAGAAGAAGATATACACTATACACGCCGTGGGGACGCCCTACATATGTGGGACAAACTACGTCGTATAAATATGTTATATGGGTTTTGAAACAGTAGAACCAACCAACCGAAGTGCCAGAGATGGGGTGGGAAATTGGAACAAAGTTGTCGGCTCTTGTGATTTTTGCAACAGTGATTTACGGGTCGAGATCAGAGGGTTTGAAAAATGGGAGTGCGCCTACAAATCTCACATTCTCAACATTCTCGGAGCTGCCACAGGGAAATGCCGGTGAGGGGAGAAACAACACTGGCAACAGAAATACTACTACGGTTGAGGTCAGCAAGCAGAATGGGGGAGGGGGTGGCTATGGGTGGGGCTGGGGCGGAGGAGGAGGAGGAGGAGGAGGAGGCGGCGGCGGTGGCGGTGGTGGATGGGGATGGGGAGGAGGTGGAGGTGGGTGGTGGAAATGGGGTTGTGGAAGACAGCCAAAATCTGGGAGAGAGGGCAGAATTGGACGAAATCATGCAAACAGGAAGAGAACGTACGATTTGGAAGATTATAAAATTGGTGAATTTGCAGAATGTATGGTGAAAGGAAGATGCAGAGGCATGAGATTGGACTGCCCACTTCACTGCGGCGGGCCTTGCCTCTACGACTGCCGATACATGTGCAAGGCTCACTGCCGACGCCCTTAGTTTGCGAGCCTCAGCTCCATAACTTAGCCTCACTATTCACTAAATCTAATTTTTTTCACATCTCTCCATTGCTGAAGCTTCCCATAATTCCATCTAGAATTCCAAGTTTTTGTGAAGGCAGAATAATTTGCTGTGCAAATCCAGCTTTAGAAGTACTTTTTTTTTTTTTTGGTTGATTGGTTTGATGGGAATTGTGGTTTTAACCTCTTTATGTTTTAGTGTCGTGTGATTGCCCTACAAAGAGTTTGAAAATGAGATGCCTACGGAATGAAGTTGAATGACTTGTTTGGACTTGAACTTGTAAGCATGTGACTGACAACCAAAAAAAGGGGAGAATTATAAATAATGTCCACTTAAACTTTCTTTTGATCTTGAAAATAAAGATTTGATTTTTCTATGTTTTGTAATAAACTTGGATGATTTGAAAAAAATCCCATGGAGTTGAGGATTCGATCAGCCAAAAAAAGTGCGAGAGCAGCTTCTCTCTCGTTTGTACGTATAGACAACAAAATCACAAGCACAAAAGGCTGCCATTTACAGGAGATGCACAGAGTTCAATCCAGAGATATCGTATCAAGAGGATCCCAATCTTCTCGACTGGACACAAACCTCCGGCACTGTAAACCCGTTGTCCCTCCGGCTCCACCTACCGCCGGCGCCGCCTCTGGCTTTCTCGTTTCTACATCCCTCCTTCTCTTCTATCCCAATCTCCCAACTCGTTTCTGAACAAAACAGCGGAACGGCAGCCTCAGGACTACAAATCCCCCAATTCTCCGATGAGGGAAAATTCCTACTCGTTTCTACTTCCACTACACCATCAACAAATGGAAAAACGCAGTCACCTTCACCGCTCTGTAGCTGAGTTAATTAATACAAATAAAGACAAAATTACAGATCCATCTCCACAGAAAAAGAAAAAGAAAAATATCTCTGGTTCCATAAATTCAGAGTTGCAGACCTTACAGAAACCAAAAGGAGGAGGAGCAGAGGAGGAATCCAGAAACTCTTCAAAATGCCACCCAGGAATCGTCTCAATCAAATACTCCGATATTCCACCATTCATCAGCTCACCACCGTCGGCGGAGGCAGGCGCTATTGTCGCATTAGAAGTTGAACTCTCGGCAATAGAAGGCGAATGGGAGACGGGGGCAGAAGCATTAACGGTCTTCTCGAACAGAGGCTGCGAATTAGGTTCAGAATTAAACGCGAAGCTTGCTTCAGAGGAAGACGACGGCACATTCATAGCAGAAACACAAGAAAGCTTAACACCAGTAAGAAGGAACCGATCGTGCTTCTGAGTGAGTTCATTGACCGAATGGATTGGAAGATCGCAGTCTCTGCACAGAATCGCCCGGTCCTGGTGACAGAACAAGAAGGCTCGTCTCTCCTGCGAAAGGAGAGGAGAAACAGACTAAGAAAAATAAGAATGGCGTAGAAACGCAAAGAATGAAAGGAGAGAAAAGATGGGGACCTGACAGATATCGCAGAGGGGGAATTGATTGGTGGACGGATGGATGAGGGGGAAACGGAGGTGTTTGGAGGCGAGGATGTTGGCGTGGTGGACGCGGTGGTCGCAGGCTTCGCACAGGGCGGCGTCGTCGGCGGTGCAGAACAGAAGCGCCTCGTCTCTGCTGCAGACGTCGCACTGAATCTTCATAGCGCCCTGTGAGTCCGCTGCAAGAACTTAATTGAAATGAAGGCCGGGGAGGAAAACGAAGGGTGTACGGTGAATGTTATACACGCCTCTACTTCGTCACATCCAATAAATGCTCTCCATAAAATAAATAAAATAATATAACTACCGTCGACTTTCATTTAAAATACAATTAGCCACAAACAAATATTTGTGGTCCTTTTAATTATTTTTAATTATTTTTCACGATAAAATGCTTAAATTTTTTTGTTAGAGTGAAGTATTATCATCTTTACTAAAGAAATGTAACATTATAAATGTGATAATGAAAATCTAAACTTTCACATTGTTAAAGAAGTTACTAATATTATATAATATCTTGATGAAGAGAATAAAAAAATGATATTCTCATTTTTATTTAGCAAATTTTGGAGCTTAAGAACGGCTTGTCTTTCAATTCTCTTTCTTATCGAACAAATCATTCTTAAAGATTAAAAGTAATATGGTACAATTAAAATGTGCAATTTAGTTATGTGTAATGTTTCTAAAAGAAATGTAATAAAAAAAAGCAAAGAGTAAGATTCTAAATTGTATATTTTATGCAATGCACAATCATAAGAGAACCAAAAAAAAAAAGATTTTAAAAAATTTGAGAAAGTGGGGATAAGGGGAAAAAATTGATCAAATACCATATCTTAATTGAAAGCACATCTGGAAAAGTGATGGGTTTTTTAAGCCGACCATACCCACCACTCAAGCTATTTATTCAAATTCCAGAAACCGCTTCGCCGGCACGTGGTTCTCACGCGCCCTGCCACCCTAGCTCACCTCTGCCGCCCTTGCCCCCCACCGATGATACTTCCCTACTTAGGAAAGTTTTTTTTTAGTATTAAAATAATATGTAAACTTTTTTATTTTACTTACATTCATTGCTCGTCGTATGTATTAATATTAGTGTGAAGCTCATTAAGTAAATAATATTAAGTATTCCTTACGTATCACTATTTAAAATTTTACAAATAAAAAAAATACAAAAAGAGAGAAAAAAAGTTAATAAATAAATTTAATTATCCAACTTCAAAGAGTAGTTGGAAGGATAAGTACTCTAAGTATTGTTTCCTTTTAAGGCCCTGCAATCGATTTTAGTAACGAGTAATATTTATTTGCAAAAATGGATTTCACAAGTTGGAATTAATTAAAATCACGAGTTCTTCAAAAACATATATACTACTTTTTGTTCCAGCAGTTGACTATGATATCAAACG
Source organism: Telfairia occidentalis (assembly GCA_026257165.2). Lineage (NCBI taxonomy): Eukaryota > Viridiplantae > Streptophyta > Magnoliopsida > Cucurbitales > Cucurbitaceae > Telfairia > Telfairia occidentalis. Next base: position 8,444,841 of record JAOANK020000022.1, on the reverse strand, counting down.
TTGTTGAAGAAAAAACGAACAAACAAACAAAAACCAATAAGGAATAAGTTGTTTGTTACCTTTTTCTTTATTACTTTTTTCATTCTAACATCTTTCCTAAATTTGAATCTCATCTCATTCAATTGACTTTGTTCAATTCGAAAAAAAAAAAGAGAAAAAAGAGCTTAATAATAAGAATTTTGGGAAGGATACATTTAGGGATGCAGCCAATACGGTGGAGTGAAAAAATTGTCATCAATGAATGACCAGTTAATGCTCCATCTCATCCTATTCCAAATCCTTGTCTGCCCTACCAAAAATTATCTAAGGAAGTTGACACAATATAGCTATTAATGTGGGAATTTAAACTCAGACATATGTCTGAGCTATTCTCGGCTTGGTTAGGTTATCTTATAATAACCGTTGGATTTAATTCAAATATCCTCATGTCCTTCAATAAGCTATTAGATATAAATTTGAGATGTTTTAAGGATTTTTCAGTCATAAATCTAACGATGTAAAATTGTTAGCCATTGTGGTAGCTTATTAATGATATAGTTAAGTATCTTACAGAATTTGGGAGTGTGATTCATTTCTTGGTGCATTTGTTTTATGGCACACAAGTCCTAATCAAAAACCTTTTTTGTTCTTTAAGGATGATCAAAGGGATAGGATCTCAAATCTCAAGTAGATGCATCACAAAATTCATCAAATTATTCTAAAAATATTATCATTATAATCAAAAGACTTGTATATTATATTACATCTTTAATGAATGTGAGCAGAAATTCAAGGAATCAGTCTAGAAATGTATTCTTTGATTCTGGCTTTCTAGCCCACAAAAATATTACCTGGTTGAAAATTGGTGGTTAGAGATAGAAGTTAGAACAGGAAGGGCCACTGAAAAGTGAAGGAGATGTAAACTATAAAGTACAGACAACGGCAAAACAGTGGTATGGAAACCTATAATCCTTGTCTGCTCTCAGTCTCCCCATTGCCATTGCCATCTTCAAGTGGCAGATCCATCCACCATTATCACTTTTATTGCACTTTCCAGGACCATTAAACATGTCTTTCCTCTGCAGCACCTTTACTGCACTTTCCAGGACAATTAAAAATTTAAACAAGTTTTTCTTCTACAATTTGTCTTGACTTCTGAAAGCAACCCGATGAATAATTTTCTTTTATCTCTAAGAGAAAACGGCTAGAAGATCGGTTCCTTAGTTGTAAGAACAATGGCAGAAATGATAAAGCTTTGGAGAAAAGGTGGAATTATAAAGGCAACCCTTAGTTGGACTGAATAATTCATATAGACAGCGCACCTTTATGACCTGCCCATTCATCTCTTTGTCCAAAACATGATTTTTTAGGTCGGCTTTAAACACATAGTTGACCCATTCTAAGGATCAAGAGCCATCACCTCGACCACGATTATGAATATAATTCTCAAACTTTTAAATTATTATATCTTTAAAAACGAAAATAAATTACAATTTCATTCCAATGGTTAACCTTTACTAAATACATTTTTAAAATTAAGAACTACTAGGTTACGGAAAGAGAGAGAGAAGATACAGCAATACGAATCCTATCATCAGTTTTGATAATATTTTCGTTCTAAAGATGGTAAACACGAGGTCTTTTCTTAAAAGAAATATTTCAAACTCTTAGACCCTCTAATGCAAATTAGGGAGGGATGACGAAATCTCACAAAAATGGGAGAGGGGCAAAAAGAACAATTCTCACACTAACTCCATCCCCAAACCTTCAACCATCCTATTACTTTGAGAGTAAATATTGTAAAAAAATTTTCCAACGAGTGAAGTGACAAGTGACATTACAATAGTTTTTTATATTTAAGAATATATAATAATAATACATCAAATGTCAGTAAATTGGAGGATAACAGATCAAAATAAGCGGCTACCTGCTTGGAAGGGGAAGGAAAAACCAGCGCAGGTACCGAGAAGTTTCATTCCCTTTCTCGACAACGACAACAACAACAACAAAGCATTATATTGAATTAGTTCAGTTCAGAATTCAGATGGATAAGGCTTTAGTAATTTGGATAGGACAGTGAGTGTACCTCCAGCCCCAATCCAACACATCCATCAACCACTGGCTGGTCTCTACGTGCCCTCAGCTCAGCTCCATACCAAAAACATTTTCCAGCGCCTCGATGTGCTGAGCTATTCCCACCTTAGCTCGTAGCTGCTTCTGCTCTTTTTACCTATTTACTGATGCATCTGAGTTGGAGACAGCCACTTCTGAGATGAAATCTTTAATTAGATTGTCCGAACCTGCAGTTCCTTATGTAATGAATTTGTCAGACATCCATTAGTCTGTCTTTTCCCATTCCCATAACTTGGAATTAAAGAGACTCAACCGTGCAAAAGCCGACCCATGTCTTTCAGATTAATGATCACCATTCTAAATTTTACGACTATTGAGTTTAAATTGGCTATCAAATGTTTGATACTTCAAACAAATTCAAATCTAATTACATTCCTCTATAAGTAGATTGCTTCGGTTGTTCAATGACAAGGACACATATGGAGAAGGCGAGACCTTTTATTACAAGATATTCGCAATATATTACATCGAAGATCATACATCAGATGCACTTACTGAATTTCAACCCTATTTCACAACTTATCAGCAAAGGTTAAGAAGATCAGTTTCTTGTGAGTTCCATACACGATCTTGTTAAATTAAGTAAAAGTTATGATAGCAGAGCTAAGGAACCTCCTTTGAAGCTATCCACCCACTTCGACTTGAGCCAAGTTGCTACAATTTCTAGACAGGTATGGAATTCACCAAGCTGGATTGATGAGTGTGCAGAGCAAGGGAGCGAGATTCGATTTCAGGGACCATTACCTTCAATTTGACCTGAAGCTATATCCAAAAAGATAGCAATTTTCGTTGGTGGGCTCCATAGTGCAACGGTGGGAACATCATGGTGAAACCTGAGGGATCGCCAAAACCCACTTGGATGTGCTAAAGGAACAACCAGAATGCAGGGGTTTGAGTCAGGTATCGTGGCTGGGTTGGGTAGTTAACGAGTATAAATTTACCTATGTCTTTGCAATTTGGCTGATCAGCTCCTCGCTAATGTTACTGCTCGAAATAATCTCCACCAATGTGTTTGCTATTATTTCCCATCTTTAGCAATCCAATCAGACCTCATCGAGAAGAAAGACGTTGAATCACAAAGAAATATACGAAATAACTGCTGGAATTACCGAAACGAATAGAATTTAAGTTTCTAACCGCATACCAGATAACAACTTAACACAGCATACCTAAAGAACCCAGAAAGTGCAAAAAAATGAGCACCTTCCAACTGTACAACTGTTCATGCAGCTAGGTTGTCATCTATCATTAAGATTGATACTCCTGTTTATGAGATGTCTTGCCTATGTTATCCATATACTGCTTCATACGAACTGGGTTTGACTCAAATATAAATGGCATTCCCCTTATCTGCAAATGCACAGATGAAAAGGGTAGAACATCCAATTCCCAAGCAAAGACATACAATTCAACACGATCATATCAAACATCCAGAGTTTCAACCCATCCAAGGTTCCAGGCCCATAAAGGTGGGAACATTGAGCAAGAATCATTTAGCATTATTCCTTCCAAGTAGGTAGAGCAACATACCTCAATCAAGCAACCAGAATTAAGTCGCAGGCAGTGACCAGGGGCCACTTCCTTGTTATTTATGGAGATCGAGCACTTGCCAAGATTCTTCAAGGAGAAAAATCCATCTTGATCTATTTTTATAATTGCCTAGAAAGAATATAAGATTCATCCAATTCCATAAGGACACTCTTTGAACAGGAGAAAAATAAACAAGAAACAAGGACAAGGTAGATGAAAATCTCACAACCACATTCTTAATATTTTTTTTAAAAAAAAACAAAAAAACAAAAAAACAACAACAACAACAACAATTCTACCTGCCGTCTAGATATTTTGTTACCGCTTCCCTCCCTTCCTAAGTCGATGTCCACAATGACATCCTCGGTTGCTCTACCTAATAGAACCTGCATACAACAAGAAACTTAATGAGCTCCTCTCTAAAAAAAATTATGCTTAATAGCCACGCCACATAATTTTCCAATAGGGAAAAATCCACTCCACAGTGCTTTTAACCAAAGATGTGTTGCTTCAGTGCATTTTAACTACTGGCTCTATATCCTCGTTTAAGTTATCAAATTGAATACAAGTTGAACTCAACTATATTCTTCTCAATTAACAGACATATCTAAGACAATACGGTAGTCATTAAGTATGGAATCACAAGGGGGCAAGAAAATGAATCGCAGGGAAGGGAAGTTAGAAGTGAGAACAAACTGCCAAAGGAAACCGACTTAATACCCAAACAATATGCTCAATGGACAAGACCACCATACCAATGTCCTCGATGGTGCAAAACATCTTAAATTTTATCCAACTGACTTCATCCGAGGACCTCATAAACTGCCCCAAACAAGAGCTCAGTGACTAATCCACCGATAAATCTATGTGGCTTACTTGAAAGTTGAAAAAAATAAATCAATGAAGTACCTCTGATTTCTTAATGTAATGCTTTGAATATCGGCCATACATAACTGCTAATGCTCCATGAGATGCAATAGATCTTTGCATGTAAGCATTAGCCCCTTGCTCCAATCTAATGATTCTCTTCTTGGTGTCCATATGTTGAAACCTTAAGACTACAAATTAAACAAGAATATTAGAATATTGCATGGTCATATTTTAACCAAAACGACATTGGAAATATAATATAAGCATTTACATATTAAAAGGATATAAAAAACAATGTTTTCCAAGGGAGAAAGAACGGAAAATTTATAAATAAAGAAAAGCTAAACATGGTTCTCAATCACGTGTAAGATCTACAACAGTGTGGTCGAGTAATGTGAAAAAAATATACAGACACTAGTTTAATATGGCTGACAGTAAATTATCAGCAAGTCAGTTCTTGCTAAAATGCATTAATAGTAATGACACGCTATCAAAAGCCAGCTAAAATTTGAGATTCAGTACCGATACTAGATATGGAAAATTGACTTCTTTCAAATACCACGTTTAGAAGATATGGGAGGGACTGTACAGAGGACATCAATTTACCGTACATATTTTCTTATTTTGTTAAAATATATGGTTAGTTCGCACATTATAATGGATCTTGAACAGCAAACTTGGAATTGCAAACAATACATCGCCCACAACCATTAAATTATATTCAAGCATAAGTAAACTATGCTTGTCTAAATGCATTCCTTATCAAGCATTTAAAAGACGAAAATAGAATAGCTCAATGATGCAATCCATTGGTGGCAGAGCACCAACCAATTTAGAATCAAGGTGCAAGAAATGATTTTAAATTGCATGGTCTAGAAACTAGAAATAAATTTGACATTCTTTATTTTATTCCGGATAAGTTAAATAGGAATAATGCAATTAAACTTTTGATTGGATGTTTAATAAATGATAAGAAAATACATAGTTTATTATTATTATTATTATTATTATTGAATGAGAGGTTAAAATATAATGATTTCAATGTAAACTTCACTCTGACCATGAAAAAACTAATCATTTCAATTTGGAAAATTTTAAAGGAAAAACAGAATTTAGAATCATTTTTTATTTCAATCTATTTATATTAAATGACAACGAAATAAAAAAAAAAGTATTTCAAACCTATATAATGATATTAAATCTTCTAAAATCCCATGAAAACAAATGAAACATGCACACATGCACACAAGGTAACAATAACCTATTGCTATTTATCCTCACATGGTAAGGACAATAGGATTTGTAGTTAGCAAGCAACATACCAAAGAAGCGTTTTAACCAGAAAATACATTGATGGCAATTAACCATTTAATAACTATTGCTCATCTATATGTTACCTTCTTCACTTGAATACAGATCCTGATCTTCTGGATCCAAGTCCCTATCAAGTATCTGAAAGAAATAGTTTTAAGAACCTGTAAGAGACTAATCGAGTAAGAGATACAGATAAACATCTGTCAGTCAACTATTCATGATAAAAATCTTACCATTGCCTCAACATCTGAAAACTGAGGTACATCATCTTCACTATCAATAGATACCTCTTCTTCATCAGATGTTGAAGATATTCCTTCTTGTTCTACACCAAAAGCACCTCGGGTACCCACTTCCTGTGATAATCGAAGATCTTTCACTGTAGTCGAGATATCTGGTTCCTGCTTAATGCCACAAGCAGTACTTGGTGGATATCGTCTAACATTGTCAGAATCAAAGCCCGGTTTCTCTACATGAGTATTTAAAAAATTCTGGCCAAGATGATTTACCCGGGAAATTTCTTTGTTCTCTTCGTTGAGCGTGGCAGGTAGTATACCATCATTATTTACATTTATGGAGCTCGTATAGCCTGGACCACCAGCATTATTTGCAGATGGCACGTGTATGGAGTTGCTATGGGATAATTTTAAATTAACAGCCATTCCACCAACCAGATGTTTTTCACCTCTTTCAGGCAAACCATGGAATCCTATTGGTAGAGAAGAAACATGAGGTTGCCCATGATGTTTTCTCTCCCTTTGCACAACGCTTTGAGTCATTTCACCAGATTTTTCATGACAAGAGAAATCCTTAATAGATGGAAAGGTAGGATCGATACAATCTTCAAAATGGTATCCCATAGAAGCAATTGTTGATAACGGAGGTAGAAAAACATCATCATTGCTTGGAATTTCTGGGTCTTCTGTGTTCAAAATGCAGAAAAGAGGTTCATCACCTTTACCAGGGCAATGACTGTTCAAAGATGCAGACGGCGATGGATGAACTTCTGAACTACAATCCAAATGTCCATCACTACAGTGGGATCCTTTTTCATATAACTCTCCAGAACATGCAGTGGGGGGATCCACCATCGTATCCGCCGGTAACATTGTTTCTGCATTTCCTGCATTGGCTGTTTGATCATTATTGACTTCATTTGGTGAATTCAACAAAATCAAGCTCAAACCATCGTAGTATGATTTATCAATCACATCCTTTCCGTCGTCATCCATTAAATGTAGCTCATCCTCATTGCTCAAGTTCAAAAGAGAATTGGACAATTCCGCTAGATAAACTTCAGCAGTGGCATTTGGACTTCTCAAAGGATCATGCTGCACTTCAATCCTCAGCTTCGAGTCAGAGTGAGCATCGTAGCTAGTGCTAGCTAATCTTGCATTTTGAATATTGCTGTTCCCATCATCATCGGGGAGTTCAAAAGAATCTCCTGTAGGTATATCATTATCTGTAAAGCCAACATCAATTGGCAAGGGAGGCACTAAGGCATTTCTCCATATTGACATACCAGGAAGAGGAGATGAGTACGCAACATTGTGAAATGATGCACCAGAATCAGAAATAGGAGAATTAAAAACCTCATTGTCTTCTAGTTCAGAGCCCATCGCTCTCTGATCATTGCTCAGTTGCCCAAAAGTAGATGGTCTCACCTCCAAATCATTTTCAAAGAGATTACCGACTGGAAAACCAGCTGATGGAGCCAATTCTTCAACCTGGGATTCATTCGCAGAGAGAGGTAGATTCTCTCCCATAATGTGTGGAATTCCCTCGTGTACATTATCCAGGTTCCTAGGAAAATGCTTATCAACTGTCTGTTGACATCCAGAGTGAAAATTATGCTCTGAGTCATCATCATTCATCATACTTTGGTCAAAATTACAGCGCAAAATCCCCAGTTCTGAGCTCTGAAGTCCAAAATCATTTGGTATTGGAGGGATACGATTTCCAGACATAGGCTCTTCAACAACGTAGTTACTATCACTGGGTCCAACAAGAAAACTCAGGTCCATAGGGTTAAATGGTTCATCGCAAATTCTTTTACGCAAAGCATAATAGCAACGACGTACACTCCCAGATTTTCTCTTCCCACCAGTACATTTAGTCTCTTTTGGATTCCCAAATTTGTTGAACTTTGATGGAAGAATGGAAGAAGAACGCTCAGAGTCAATCATGGACATAGAGGCTTCTTCAGATACAATTGGATCATAAAGTAACGAACGCCATCGTTCTCGCAATTCTCTTATGGTGTACCTCCGAGAAAACTGCACAGCACCTTTGGCAAGGGACTCCAAGGAAGCACCCGCCTACAAGTATAAAAAAATTAAAATGTGTCCCAACAAGCACCAAGACACTAGTTCTCTTGACACCAAAAAGGTGTAGAAATGCATTCCAAAATAAGTGGCCGGTATTTAAAGAAACTGAAACACATGATGCACGATCTACTAATTTGTGGCTCACGAAAAAGAAGAGGGCTCACCACTTACATATCGAGGTAAGAACCAAATCCTATCAAATTTATTACTTTTTCTTAAGAACACTGACAATTCAATTGTTTTTCTTTTACATCCTTGCCTCATGAAAATGCAAGTTATACAACATATTATGCCCTTTGACTGCTTTAAAATCGCACACATAGCTTCAATACTCAAACAACGTATTCTAACTTCCAGACATATAAGGCAATTAAATGCTTTCTAGTTATTAAAAATGAAAGTTCCTAGCTAAATAATACCAAGGATTTTCTAGCACAAACATCTCATCTAACATAACTTGAACATCGTGTGATAAGCGAACATTCAGTCAATGAGATGGACCCTTAGTTTTATTTGCGGCAACAAGAATAATCACTATTAGGGAAAAAAAAAAAAAGACGGCGTTCAACAGTAAGAAACAAAGCTGCAACAACAATTTAGGGCGAGTGAAAAGAAATTTAATTTTGCCAATTGTCTGAGGGCGAGTGAAAAGGCGACCGCGATTGAGTCAATCAACCACGAGTAATCGAACGGGGCAAGTGTACGCACAAAACTTGGAAGGAGTTAAAAAGAGGGGAAATAGTTTTACCTCAACAGCGTTCTTGAGAAGAATATCGTCTTCAGGAGTCCAAGGCGCGACAGGGGCAAGAGCTCCCATCTCCGAAAAGCTGCAATTCCTTCCACTCCCTCTTTAGAAAGTGTAATGTTCGCACAAACAGTAGCAGCGAGCGAAGCCGAGAAAGATTGTGACTGTAAGAGATGATAAGGAAGACGGAGGATATGGCGTCGGAGGTTTCAGACAAAAAAAAAACCCTAGAGACGGAAACTTGGAGAGAAAGGAAAGCGGACGTTTCGAAACGCGGCGAGGCCAATCGGGGACCTCGGACTCGGAGTGGCCAGTGATAGCATGGAAATTCTGTGAAATCACGATGGAAACACGACACGTGCGACCTTGCTTCTTTATCTTTCTGTGACCGGTGACTGTGACTGCCTGGATTCTTCAGATTTCCCAACTTTGTTTCCCCGTCGTCCGATCTCATACAAATCTCCGGTTCCACACTCGAGATGTTCAAAATATCGCAAGATCAAAAATTCTTGGATTTTTACCAAATTTAATCTGAAGAGAGATCATTTTCCAAAAAAATAACTGAAGAGAGAAGGAAAAGGATTTTGACCCATTCTTTATAATTGCTTTTTATTTTTGAAACGTGAAATTATATAAAAACAATCTCTATGCTAAGTTGTCCAAGTTAAAAAAATCCATAGAAGAAAAAAATAATTCAACAAAATGTTACAAATTAATATCATGACATGCATTTTTAAAAATTTTGTTTTTTTTTTTAATTTTGAGGATGCTTTTTAATTGGAATTTGCGCTAGTTTTGGTAAAATACATGAAATTTTGCCAGGTATGTAGCAACATTTAATTGGTAGGCGATATGAAAAAGACAACAAATAATTTGGGTTTTTAAAAAATATATATATATATTTGGGGTGGAGTTTCTAATCTCTTATCTTTGGGTTTTTAAAGATACATATCTCACTTATTCATAATTGTGTTCAAGTTGAAAAACAAAAACACAAAAACTTGGTTCTACAATCACAATCTCTATTGCGAATTTTTATAACAATCATTATATTAAGTTAATAATTAAAAATATGATGAAAGTTAATATTTAAAATTAAAATGACTCATAGAACTAAAAGTGTGGAAGCATTATTTAATTTTGTTGTTGTGTTATTTATTAATATAAATTATATCTTAATAATTTAATTTAAAATTAAATAATTAAAACAAGTATAAATATTTAAATACATGTGCTAAATAAAAAAAGATATGTATCTAAATAAATATTAAAAATATATATTTTTTAATTACAAACTAATATATATATATATATATAATTGTATAATTGTATATTTTTAAATTATAAAATAAAATTTATGTATGTAGAGATCTTAATAAGATAAATTAAAAAAATTGTGCATGTTTTCTTGAGAAAGAGAAAGCTGCAGATTAATTTTTTTGAAAAAATTATAAAACTTAAGATGAAATGTGAGATAAAGGAAAGAGAAAAGATAAAGTGTGTAATCTATATCTATCTATACTATATTAACAGGGAGCATGGAAGATAATTTATACTTTCTAATTTTGCTTCAAATTCTTACGGGACACGACTGTTCATATTAATGTGTCTATTGGGATGTGTTTGTATAAACACGTATTTTCACACAAAGTCAACTCTAATGGAATGCGACTGTTCGAGTGAATGTGTCTATTGAAATGTGTCTAAACAAATAAACATGTCTTTTCACACAATGACACATCTAACGAAGCATGACTATTCGATTCGAGGTGTCCGTTGAAAAGTGTGTGTACAAATAGACATATATTTTCACACAAAATATTCTCTAACGTTGGAATATTTAAAAAGCTTTTTAAAAAAATGTATATTCATTTTGTCCTAGTCGTTATAACCTTATATATATATATATTCTTGAACTATAAAAAGATGTTAAAATTTATTTTTTACTTAAGTTCAACGAATATAAGATAAAAGATCAAACCTTCCACGTTACGAAAAATAATGTCTCATTTACTAATCTATGCTCAAATTAATACAAAACTCATCATTTTGATAAGTCATATTACATTTATACACGTATACATTCGATCACAACTATAACTATATCAAAATTTCAAAATATGTATAATCAACATAACCATCTATTTTCTAACACCATTACAAGTATGTACTCAGATGCACACACATATGGCTACATCATATGTTGCACTCAAACAATAAAAATACATGTCTAATTATTTATATATATAAGTTTATTTGTATTCATCTCTTTTAAAATATTACATTACTTAATGTGGAAATTAAAATCTACAACTTCATTAACCCTCCCTGTCTCATGACTCACCAGAAAGTTCATCAGATTCCATAAAAACCATCCAAGCTCCTAATTTTCCAGTGAAAAAAGGTCTCATTTTGACACTGAATCGAGCAAAAAAGAAGAAGGAAAAACATGTAGATAATTGACATATGAGTTGTTTTTATGGACGTGGCAGTCATTAGTTAAAGACACACTGATGGTTGCTTCTACAAATGCAAATTATGAGGAAAAGAAATAAAAATGTTGCAAACGAGGGCTATGGGTCTTATAACAGAAAATAAAACCAAATGCAGGGCTGCCATCACATCTCAATATAATTTTCCTTTTAACTTTACTCCAGCAGTGGATAGGTTGTGAGATCTGACGGCGGCGCGTGGTGAATATTTGGGTGGTTGGACTGCAGGCGCAAGGCAAATATGCGAGGACCGCCGCCTGAGAACCCCATCATAGATTCATAATCTCCTCCTACTCCGCCGTTGTCCACCAACCCATAATGTGGATCTTCCTCTGTTGCAATATCCTAAAACAAATTCAAAAAAAGCTTTTTCACAATTTGTTTGTTTGTTTGTTTTTTTTTTTACTCGCTTCAAATTCCAAGCTAATATATAACAGTATCACTTACAAACTCCTGTAGAAGACTCTTGTGTATTTCTCCTACACTCTTTAACTGCATGAGACAACCAAGAACATCAACATTTGATAACATGTAAAGCATGATATGATATGATAGAAGTTTAAATCTTCTTTTTTTTTATGCCAAATCGAGTAGAGTTCAACCGGTTAAAAACATATTTCTTTGACAAAAAAGTTATGGGTTCGAATCCTCCCACCTTACATGTTGCTGAATTAAAAAAAAATCCTGTTTTGTAGAGTCTACATTCAAATTAGAATTTTGCAAACAAAAACAAAACTGGTTTTTTTT
>JAOANK020000022.1:8419956-8432604 GCA_026257165.2 Telfairia occidentalis | reverse complement strand
AATGCACACTAAATGTCGAATAAAATAACTCTTATATTATTAAATAAATAATTTGGATAAATTACAAGACCACGAAGTTTAGGGCATCATCCCCAACAAGTACGAGAGTTCGTGGACATGTTTCCAAACGACCTTCCAGGGTTGCCACCAGTTAGAAAGGTAGATTTTTTTTAATCAAGTTAGAACCAGGTACAACACCCATCTTCAAGGCCCCTTACCGAATGGCCCCAACCGAGCTAAAAGAGCTAAATAGTTAGCTGCTAGAGTTATTCGACAAAGGGTTCATTCGCCTCAATGTTTCACCTTGCGGAGCACCGATGCTATTTGTAAGAAAGAAAGATGGGTCCATGCGACTGTGCATTGATTATTGGGAGCTGAACAAGGTGATGGTTAGACATAAATACCCATTTACTAGTTGTAGGGAGTTGTTGTCTTCTCCAAGATCGATCTGAGGTCGGGGTACCACTAGTTGAGCGTCAAAGATTAGAATATCCTGAAAACAGCTTTCAGATCCCGATACGGGCACTACGAGTTGTGTGATGTCGTTCGGACTAACGAATGCTGTAGTGGTGTTCATGGAGTTGAGAATAGATTATTCAAGGAGTTCCTCGATCCTTTTGTTATTGTGTTCATCGATGACATCCTGATTTATTCTAAGACGGAAGCAGAGCATGAGGAACATCTCAAAAAGGTCCTAATGCGTTTAAGGCAAAATCATTATATGACAAGTTCACCATATGCAAGTTCTAGCTACATAAGGTGTCCTTCTTGGGTCATGTTGTATCCAAGGACCGCATCGGTGGACCTAAAAAAAGTGGAAGTAGTGACCAACTGGTCACAATTGACTAATGTCAGCGAGGTTCGATGCTTCTTAAGCTTGGCTAGTTATTATCATCATTTTGTACAAGACTTCTCTAATATAGCTTCATCACCGACTCAACTGACATGGAAGAGAAGCCGATTTGCTTGGACTGATGAGTGTGAAGCAAGCTTTCAACAGCTCAAATAGAGGTTTGTTACCGTGCCAGTACTCATGGTACAGAAAGGAACTGGGGATTTCATGGTTTACAGCAATGCTTCCAAGAAGGGATTAGGGTGTGTGTTGATGCAACACGGTAAGGTCATAGCTTATGTGTCACATCAGCCGAAGGATTACGAGTGCAACTACCCAACGCATGACCTAGAACTGGCAACAGTGGTGTTCGCCTTGAAGATCAGAGACATTACTTGTATGGGGAGAAGATTTAGATTTCCACAGATCACTAAAGTCTAAAATACTTATTTACACAAAAGGATCTAAATATGAGGCAGCAAAGATGGCTTAGCTAGTTAAGGATTATGACTGTGAAATCTTATACCACCCGGGTAAGGCAAATGTGTCGGACGCCCTTAGTAGAAAGGCAGCGCACACGACAGCTTTGGTTACTATGCAGACTCGAATTCACTGAGACGTGGAGAGGATGGAGGTAACTATGATAATTGGTGAGGTTATTGCTCGGTTATCACAACTGTCAATGACCTCAGGCTTGTGTGAGAGGATTATTGATGCACAACAGGAAGAATCAGAACTGATTGAAAGATATGGGGGGCAGGATTGACAAAAGATTTTTCAGCATCGTCAGACTATGGACCCTTGTATCAGGGACGCTTGTGCGTACCTCAGAAAGAAGCACTTAAGGATGAGTTAATGACTGAGGCCTACAGCTCACCACTTACAATACATCCTGGAAGTATGAAGATGTATCAAGATTTGAAGAAATATTATTGGTGGCCTAATATGAAGAGGGATATAGCCGAGTTTGTGAGTAGATGTTTGGTGTGCCAATAGGTGAAGGCACTGCGACAAAGGCCAACGGGATTACTACAACCCTTGTATGTACCCTAGTGGAAGTAGGAGCATGTCTCCATAGATTTCATTACTCGGTTGCCAAGAATGGCGAAGGGGTACCAGTGATTTGGGTAGTCATAGATAGACTTACTAAGTCCATGCATTTCCTACCAAGGAAGTCGACATATTATGTGGAGCGATGGGCTCCTATACATTAAAGAGATTGTTAGATTGCATGAGGTATATGTGTCCATTGTCTCAGATAGGGACCCTCATTTTACATCTACCTTCTGAAAGAGCCTACAGAAGGCTATAGATACACGGTTAGATTTCAACACTGCCTTCCATCAGCAGACAGATGGCTAGACTGAATGTCTGAATGAGACCCTAGAATATGTGCTACGGACATGTGTCTTGAATTTTGCTGAAAGTTGGGACTCTCACCTGCATTGAATGGAATTTGCTTACAACAATAGTTACCAGGAAACCATTGGTATGCCCTATTCAAGGCTCTATACGGGAAGAAGTGTAGGTCACCAGTCTGTTGGGAAGAGGTTGGTGAGCATAAGTTGCTGGAACCTAAGGTAGTACAAGTTACAAATGAAGTCGTAAGGAATATCAGGGCAAGGATGTTAACATCTTAGAGCAGGCAAAAGAGTTACGTAGATAGGCGTCGAAGAGACTTGGAATTTTTTGTGGGTGAACAAGTATCCCTACTAGTGGCTCCTACAAAAGAAGTCTTGAAGTTTGGTCGGAAGGGGAAGTTGAGCCCCCGTTTCATTCGGCCATTTGAGATATTGGAGTGAATCGGCTCTATGGCCTACTGCTTAGCTCTACCGCCTTCCCTTTCAGCGGTTCACAACGTCTTTCATGTCTCCTTGCTGCATAAGTAGACTACGAACCTCTACATGTTGACGAGAGTCGGAGTTATGAAGAAAAGCTCGTTCAAATATTTCCAGAGAGAATAAAGCACTTCACAATCTAGAGATAGCTCTAGTAAAGGTCCTACGGCGAAATCACTAGATGGAGGAAGCAACTTGAGAGCTGGAGGAAGAGAAAAAAGCGAAGTACCCCGAGCTGTTCTAGAAATAGCAACTTTCGAGGACGAAAGTTCTTAAGAAGGGTAAGTTGTAACATCCCTTAATTTTTTAATTAATTCATAATATGAGTTATTTGAACTAATTAAAGAACTAAGTTTTTTTTTATGTATTTTATGTGTATTGGAGGAGGAATTTATAAGTAGTGTTTAATTAATTAACTGGGGGTTTTATTTTGGTAAAAGTTGGGAAAAAATTTAATTAATGGCATTCTTGTAAATTAGAGGACTTAGGGCTAGGGTTGGGGGTTGAGGTAAATCCTATAAATGTATCATTCAAGACCCTATCCACCAAACCCTTTTCCTATTCCCAAAAAGAAAGAGGTCATCTCATTTTTATTCCCCTCTTTTTTCTCCATTTTCACACCAAAAGCACCTCTCCTCCTCGAAAATTTCCTTCCTCGCACACATGACTTCCTCCCTCACGTTTACTTGTCTTCTAGACTGCGATAACCAGCGGCAGTAGTGATAGGTGGCCAGTACGGTGTTTTTTGCCCTTTTTCTTCAAATTCCCCTAATTCTCTCGCCCCGTTTGAGTTCAAAATTTTGAGGACCGCTTTCTTATCACTTCTTATATTCCAACCAAAACAAGTAAGGCATCAGAGTTCTTGAACTTTGTATTTTCCTAAGTTTTTCCCAATTTAACCATGTTTTTCCTCTTTTCTCGGTCCTTAAATAGGCATTTTTGGCAAAACAAAGGGTCGGAAAACACCACAAGGTCGAGATCTATACGTTGGTGGAATCAAAATCCTAATTAAAGCAACAGTGAGGTGACATGCACAGTGAAAAGTGGTGGAGATGGCTGCGCATGTACCACACACGCCGAGACTTATTGCTGCGTGTGGCAGTGCGTCGGCACTCCGTTAAGGCTAATTCTGGCAGCGTTGAACTTCTGACAATGAGTAGATTCTGAAACTAGTCCATGTTCACTGTTCCGAGGCGGCTCGTGGGAGACACTGGCCAGATGGTGGCTGCGCATGGGCTCGGCTGGTCCAGAAGGGCAGTGTCTTCCCAATGTCGTTTGCCCCTCGAAAACCCTAACCTTCTTTTTTAATTATTGATTATTTGAAATTTAGGAAATAATAAGGGTATTTTTAGAATTTTGGACCTAGGTTGCTTAAGGAATCTAATATCGATTTTCCTTGGAGTTACTTACTGTTTTTCTTAAAAATCGAGATAAATGACTTCACTCCTAGATAAACCATTGAGCTAGGTTGGAAAATTGTATGGCTCGTTTGATGTATGTGTTGTTTATGCTTATCTCATGTAGTTTATGAATTAAGCATGATGACGTGTTAGCTTGATGAGCATATTGTGCATATGGTTGTTATGTGGATGTTATATGCCTTGAGTATCGGTTGTATGTGGTTTATGGATGCTAGAGGCATTATTGGAATATTGCATGTTAGATGCCTTGAGGCTTCGGATTATGTTATAAGTGTGTGAGACCTTTGTATAGTATGGTTTGTATTGCATGTTCATATGTTAGAAGCTATACCATCTCTACTTAGTTCTGTGTTTGAGGACCTCCATGAGATGTATTCTCTGTTTTGTGCTGCTGTGTGCTCTGAGGTTTCTCTTTGGGATTATATATCTCTACTTTGTGTTGTTGTGTGCTTGTTTGAAGTGCCTCGAGATGGTATACCCCTATGAGAGTCCCACATTAGTCATATGGTTGTGTGTGTTTGCATGTCCGACCTAGGGTTGGAGTTACTTGCTAGGTATGTTTCATACTCAACCTATTCCTTTCTTTTCTTTTTTTTTTTTAGGTAAGGAGAAGACCTACCGAGGTGGCTGATGGGGTAGCGAGTTCCTTCAAGCCATGGCCACGAATTTTAGACTTTCACACTTAGTTAAATTCCATTGTTTTAAGTTTTAGTTTTTGAACTGATGATCGAACTTGCATTTTACTATTCATCTGTATCCTTTTATTCTCATTATTTTATTTTTTAAGAAAATCGAGACCCCATTATGTTCTATTCGATTTGAACTTACTCTATTTATTTCTTTATTTAATAAAGACTGATTTTGAGATGAACTACCTTGAAATCTTTTGTATCGAGAATGCATGCTAGTAGTAATAGTAGGTAACCTATGTCTAGAAGTCGGGTTGTTATAGTGAGTTACTCGGCGCTGTGTTTTCCCAGGTTTTTCCCTCCTAAATCATATTTTTCTCTCTTTTCAATAACTAGAAAAGCGTTTATGGCAAAACAAATGGATGGAAAGGAGCGTGAGGTAAAGATCTACACATTGGCATAAGCGAAACCATGATCGGACCGGCGGTGAGGCGTCACGCGTGGCAGAAGCGATCTATGGCGGCAACACGTGCCGATATTCGAGTCTCGCTTGGCGGCGCATTTGGCCACCATTTGGCTTCATTTCGGCGTCATTGAACTCCCGAGGTTGAGTAGAGTCTGAATCTGGTCCCTGTTCAACCAAATTGCGACGTGTGGATGACACATGGCGGGTGGCAACGGCGCGTGGGTGTTGGCTGAACAAAAAGTGTGTCGTGCCTCCTTTAGTAATATTCGTTCCTTAAAAGCCTTAGTTTTTTTTTTTCATTAAAAGGTTAATGGTGAATAGAGGGTTAATTAGACATTATGAGTATCTGTGACTTCGGTGCTAAAGGAATCGATTACTGGGTCTCTTAGGAGTTACTTGCTATTTTTCGACAAAATAAGGTAGGTGGCTCCACCCTTTGACAAGCCTTCGGGCTTGCTCAAACGACTGTTGGATTATTGTGGTGTATGTTGTAGTTGTCATACTTATGATTATGCTTGGTGACAGATAAGTATGATATGTTGTGTGTTATGTATAATATGGTTGACATACCTACATATGTAGTAGGTGGTGTTTATGTATGACATGATATTGTGTTGAGCATGTGTGACGTCTGGTAATTCTCTGCATTCATATAATATCGAGGTTCTCCATGAGATTATGATTCTCTACATGAATATGATTTTGAGGTCCTCCACGAGAATGTGTTTTTCTCTGCATGCTTATTATATTGAGGTCCTCCATGAGAATATGTTTTCTCTGTATGAATATCGTATCGAGATCCTCCATGAGATTATGTGTCTCTGCATGGTATTATATTAAGGATTATCCATGAGATGTTGTTTCTCTGTGTGGTTATTGTTTGAGGTCCCCACGAGATTGCCTCTCTCTGCATGTTATGTGAGATGTATGTCAGACCTTGGGGGTTGGGGTCACCTATTGGGTATATCTTTTATACTCAACCTATTCTTATTATGTTTCCCTAGGTAACAAAATGGGTCACCGTGGTGGATGATAAGCAAGGATTGCTAGGGCCATGGCCATAAGTCCAGTCTTCTGCATATTTAATATTCTCATCATTACTTTTATTTAATTGTTTCTCAACCAAGTTCTCGGGTTGGTTTAAACTAGATTATTTGCGCTACAGTTAGTTGTTATTATTTAGTTTTGAAATTGGGATGCCAAAGTATTTTGAATTATTTAAAATAAAACTATTTCTTATATGCGAGAATAAATGATCTCATAGTTGGTAATATTTGCAAAAAATTCTTTGTCCATGAGCATGCATGTGCGTAAGGATTCTAGGTAGTTCTTGCTTAGAAGTCGGGTCCTTACATATATGCTCAAGTTGGCCATATAAGTTTATCATTAGTCAATTTTAACTTTCAATGATAGAAATGGGATAGTTGAATTTTTTGAACAATATAAATTAAATTGAAAAAAAATACACAAACATTAGAACTACAATATATATTTAGCAAGATATATATATATATTAAAAATGTCCTTAAAGTTTGAGGTTAGTTTCAATTATATTCTTATCATTTAACAAGATTCACATCTACTATCGACCTTCAAAGTGGGTTCAAAGATACCTCAAACAACGTTACTGTTAAAACAAGTGATAGAAATTGACGAGGTTTAGACGGTCGACAAGGTGGCAAGTATCAATAACCACTAGACAATTATTTTTCAAACCACAAACCTCGTTCGTCGTTCATTATTTAAGCTAATCTTCCACACTTGTAATTCTATAGTTGAAAGTTATTATTAATTAAATATATGTTATTTAATTAATTTAATATTAATTACTTTTTTTTTTTAATATTAAATTGATGAAGTTGTTTTTGTAACTGTCTCCCCAAATCTTTTTGGTAACGGTGTCGCACGTTACCTTTAATTTTTTGAATTGAGAGAGAAAGAAGATACAAGATTCATTTGGTAAAAACTCTCTAGACAGGAAAAAAAAACTCTCTTAAAATCCTCTCAAGTTGTTTACACATTTGTGAAAATTTATGCTATGAACTATGGGAATTATGTGTTCTTGACTTTTCTCTGATAGTTTGTTTTAGATTTTCGTTCACTCCACTACGCTACGAGAGGTAAGCATTTTTACTCAAAAATCCTAACAATAGTGGTTATCAGTATTTATTCAATAGTGATACTAGTTTCTATCACTTGTTATAACTCTAAAAGTTTTTAAAGATATATTTGAATCAAATTTAAAGGTCAAAAGATTGAAGTAGAACTTGATAGCCGATCAAATTATAATTGAAACCAAACTGAAAGCTAAACGAGAATTTTGAGTTATATAAGGGCAAAAAAGGAAGGGTGAAAATGAGAGTAGCTTATAAGCTCAAAAAGACAATCACAGCCGTTGATTTGAACACAATGTGTGTGAAGAAGAAAATTGGTGTAATAGCAACGAATAAACCCCAAAACGAAACGATTCCCGCAGAAAGAATATTCCAACGGAAGATCCCATATCCTCTAACCTCTATAAAATTCCCCTACACCCCCAACAGATTCCCTCAAAACACTGCCTCCAGTACAAGAGAGAGAAAAAATCAAGAACTTGCAAAGAGAGAGAGAAACCAAAAAAAAAAAAAAAAAAACCCAAAATACCCAGAAGAAGCAAGCCACGATGGGAGAGATGATTGTGAACAGCCAGTACGAGATTCTTGAGGAGATCGGAAGAGGACGATTCGGAACCATCACTCGCTGCTTTTGCCCTGTTTCCAACAAGTTCTTCGCCTGCAAAACCATCAACAAGAACGATTTGATCGACCAAACCGACAGAGAATGCCTCGAGAAGGAGCCCAAAATCATGGCGCTTCTCCCTCCCCATCCCAACATTCTCCAATTACTCGACGTTCTTGAGAATGACGATTTCCTCTGCTTGATCTCCGAGCTCTGCGACTCCGTTTCTCTTTACGATCGGATTTTTCGCCGTCCTTTGTCCGAATCTGAAGCCGCCATCGTCATGAAGCAGCTCCTCGCCGCTCTCGCCCACTGCCATTTCCACGGCGTTGTTCATCGGGATGTGAAGCCGGATAATGTCTTGTTCGATTCCAGAAACAATTTGAAACTCATCGATTTCGGATCGGCGGAGTGGTGCGCCAAGGATGGATTTACGTTCGGCGTCGTCGGAACGCCCTATTACGTGGCGCCCGAAGTTTTGAGAGGATCAGAGTACGATCAGAAGGTGGATGTCTGGAGTGCCGGTGTGATTCTGTACACGATGTTGGCCGGATTCCCTCCCTTCTATGGCGAGTCCGCGGCGGAGGTCTTCGAGGCGGTTCTGAGAGGGAATCTGAGATTTCCGACTAGGGTTTTCAGGTCGGTTTCTTCGGCCGCTAAGGATTTGATGAAGAAGATGATTTGTCGAGATGTTTCTAGAAGATTCTCAGCAGAACAAGCTCTGAGTAAATCAACAAATCTCTTCTATTCCATTTTACCAATTTAAACAATTGAGTTCTCTAATTTAAAAATACATGTGTTCTCTTTGATCTGATTCTATTGGGATCTCTGAACTGTTAATTTCCCCTTTCTGATGATTCCATATCTGTTGTCAAATCTTCAGAACTTAGAAGAACCCGAATGCAAATTCTCAGATATGAGAAGTTGGGACTTAATTTCCGTGTAACAAAATCCAGTAGTTTTTATTTTTGAGTTTTGGGCTGTTTTCTTTCCTAATCACTTGTTTGGTTGCTGAGAAAAATTCCCTATTAGCATAGAAAGCTTTCTTATGAATTGAAAATTGTTGTTTACAGGACACCCATGGATTTTGAACGGAGGAGAAGGAACAGCTTCAGTGGAGTAATTAAGAACTTTTGATTTTGACTCACAGAAGACCCAAAAAAAAAGAAAAGAAAAAAGAGGATGCAGTAAAAAAGAAGCATTCAGAAGCCAGTTTTGCATTCCACCAGTACATAATCCAACCCCCTGCTTCTTTCCCACCTTGTGAATAAGGGACCTCAACTCAACCTTCAGACTCCATTAATGACTGCTCCACAAGTCAGTTTTCCACCAAAAGTTTTAGAGAGAGAGAGAGAGCTGTCAATATCTTCTTTCCTTTTTTGCTGTCAATGCTTCAGAAGAATTTGAGGCTTTTTTATTGTTTTTTTTGCTTGTTAAGTGGAATTAGGGAATCCTTTCTTTCCCTCCCAAGCATTTTTTTTTTTTGGCTGTATAAAGTGTTTGGGAAGTAAGAAAGTCCCAGGAAAAAAAAAAGAGAAAATAGAAAAAGGAGAGAGAAAAGGGAATGAGAGGGAGAAGAGAAGTTGTACTCTAATTATTAGTTTTTTTTTTTTTTTTTTGCAAGTTTATAATGTAATGTGATATGAATGCAAATGCTGGAAATATAAGCGGAGTTTTAGTGTAAAGTTTGCTTATGGGGTATCTAACCCCAAAACTTTCTTATCATGATCTTTTGACTTTTTTTTTTGTTCGAACACCTATACTTTGAATATATACCATTGAAGAATATGGGATAAAAGCATATGCTTAATAACTAAAACATGCTCCCTCAAATATAACTCAATTGATTAAGGACAATTTTAAGCACATATTCTGGATTCAAAATTCAAAATATTAAAATACAAAGTTATTTACATCAATATATTTGAAATTTTTTTAAAATACAAAAATTAAGTAGATGCATGTAAGAAATAAATTACTAATTTTTTACAAATATTTATTTTAAGAGAGAATCTCTACTATTTTTTTTTTTTTTAAGGTTGTAATTTAATGTGATGAGAATGCAAATGCTTGAAATATAAATCATGTTTTTTAATTACAATTTAGCTAATGGAATCTGATTTCATCTTTCTTTCCATATTTTTCTTTTTCTTTTTTTTTCTTTATTTTAATGATTTTGATACTAGCCAAGTCCACTAGAAATTTCTTTTATTTTATTTGGCATTATGGGAAAATAAAGTTAAATAAATTTAATTATATTCAATAATTAAAATGTCTAGGAAATCAAAATATAATTTAATTGTATATTAAATTTCATTTATGTAAAAAGTAGTACTTAATGAATGAGTTTTCTTTTCATAATTTAGAATAATCAAAATTTTATTCTCCAACATGTTAAAAGTCAATATCTATGTCCAGTATCAATGTAATGATAACTCTAATTTCCTTTAATTTATATTTTGTAAAGATAAATCTAATCTAGTTTAATTTATACTATATAATTAATAATTCTAAGAAATTAAAAGGCTTTCGAGTTTGTATAAAAATACACTAATACTATTAAAAAAACAAAAAATAAATTACAAATAAAATCAATCTATATCTATTATAACAATTATTGATGACTCTTTTTTGAGGTATAAAATGTTTATCTAATTTTAAATTGTGAAGGTAGACATTAAAACTTTTGGGATTTTTTTTTTTTTGAAATATATAATATTATGTATTAAAAGATATATCAAAATAATATCAATTTTTTTTGTTCTGAAATTTGAGTAAATTTAAGGAAATATTTAGAAAAATGTAACAAAGAATTCAATAATGAATAAATTTTGTTTTAAAAACAATTTTTACAAAACTGAGAATTAAATTCTTTAAGCTTTCCAGTTATGGTTCAAATGAAATGTTGAGACTTCAGATTCTGATGAGACATTGAAGAAATTAGAGTATATTTTTTGGTTGAATGGTTCCTACGCTATTTATATATACCATTTCTCAATTATTCTTTTTTTCTTCAATTGGAAAAAAAAAAAGATTGAGAAGAAAAGTTTAATGTTTCAGTTGTAATTATTTATTTATAATATTTTAATACGGTTCGTTCAAAAACTTTAGGTCAAATAAATGTAGTAAGAGAATTGAGAAAAAATGAAATATGTTATAAATCAATATTAAAGTAGATGCACATAACCTCCATAAGTTACACATTTTTATTCATTCACTTCATTAACTCTCATTATTCCTTCATTAGTTACAAATCTTATTTATGTTAAATCTTGTAACCTCTATCTTGACAACCCTATAAATAGAGGTTGTATGAAGCCTTTGGAATACACCACAACAACAAAGTTGATTAGAGAATTACAATGCTCTCTCCATCTTTTCTCTCCATCTTTCTCTTATGCTTTTTCTTGTTCCTATCTTATCTTTAGTTTTATAATACGTTATCAGCACGAATCTCTACCATTTCTGGTCAGCTAAAGGTAGGGTTTTATTTTTATTTTTTTTGGGTCATATTTGACGACGTGTTTTGTACGTTTTATATATACAACGTATATATATACCTTATATATATACAATGTATTAAACGTTAACAACACATTTTATACATGACAGCATGTTATTTATTATTTTACATGTCATGCTCATTAAGTATTTCTTCGTTTATCATGATATTGTTCTTAAGTTTAATCTTTGAGCATGATATATATTTGTGTTAATTGATTTAGTCCAAATAGTTATTTTTTGTTTTTCTTTCTCTCTATATATGATTGTTCTTTACTATTTGATCTATGTTAAGTTTTGTAAAGATGTGTTGAGAGTATGGGTAAATCTTTATTTGTTTAATAATTTGAAAAGTTAATATACTCTTTATTATGCACGATGTATATATACCCTATATATATAATTCAATTTAGCATCATACATGTAACGCACCAAGCCCAGGATTCGGAATCCAGATTAGGCACCTATTGGCCCCGGCATTCCCCTACGACCTGGCCACGCTACCTACTTGACTTGAGCTGCTTGCGAGAGTGAAAACTGCACCCACAGACCAACACACGTCCTTCCAGCATGCTTTGTCCTCACTCACATGCTTCCTAGGTAAATTTCCTAGGAGGTCACCCAACATAAGATTACTCCAAGCCAAGCACGCTTAACTTTGGAGTTCTTATGATTGAGCCTTCGAAAAGAAGGTGCATCTTGTTGGTATAGGTAGTCACTATCAATTCTTTTAAGTCTTTCTTAACCATGCATACATAGTCTTAGGATCCCTCTCATTCAGATGTAGTGTCGGTTCATTCATGTACCCCTCCTCTACTCAAGCGTTACATGCCCACCAGCTTTTGTTTGGTTTGTCCCCGAACAACATCCTACTAGAAGAGGACCCTCTCTGATACCATTTGTAACGCCTCAAGCCCAAGATTCGGAATCCAGATTCGGCACCTATTGGCCCCAGCATTCCCCTACGACCTGGCCACCCTACCTACTTGACTTGAGCTGCTTGCGAGAGTAAAGACTACCCCCACAGACCAACACACGTCCTTCCAACATGCTTTGTCCTCACGCACATGCTTCCTAGGTAAATTTCCTAGGAGGTCACCCAACATAAGATTACTCCAAGCCAAGCACGCTTAACTTTGGAGTTCTTATGATTGAGCCACCGAAAAGAAGGTGCACCTTGTTGGTATAGGTAGTCACTATCAATTCTTTTAAGTCTTTCTTAACCATGCTTGCATAGTCTTAG
>JAOANK020000022.1:8400074-8419856 GCA_026257165.2 Telfairia occidentalis | reverse complement strand
TGCCGGACAGTTTTGGTGTCGGACACTTACAATGTCGCACATTTTTTGTGTCAGACAGATATTTAATGACGGGCAAATAACATCATTAAAACGTTTTGGTGTCAGACTGTTTTGGTGTCAAGCGGAGCTTTGGTGAGCCATTGTAACTCACTTTCCATGTCGGGCAATGCCCGACATGAAAAGTGTTCGACATTGTAAGTTACAATGACACTCGTATTTATGTTGGACGCTTGTCCGACATCAAAAGTCTTTAATGCCAGGCAATGCCCGACATTAAAAGCTAAATTTGTACTAGTGGTAGATCATTAGTTGGTTATGTTATTAAATTGTTTAATTGTACAATCAGTTGAAAATCCAATTTGCAATCCATGGTTGCTTCATTTTCTATTGAATATGAGTATGTTGCTTTAACCGAAGCCATTAAGGAATCCTTATGGCTTAAGGAAATTGTTTCTAAATTATCTAGTAGTAAAGTAACTATTTATGTTAATTGTGATAGTCAAAGTGCGATTCACTAGTCTAAAAACCATGCTCATCATGAAACAACTAAACACATCGATGTTAGATATCATTACATTAGAGATATAATTTGTGATGGTTTAGTTGGAGTTAAAAAAAATCTCTACGGATCTAAATGCAACCGATATGTTTATGAATGCATTAACTTGTGATAAATTTGAGTTATGTATGAAGATGTTGCATCTTGAAAAGGGTTGAAAATATAAGCTCATTGGTACGTAAAAAAATATTTGTCCACATGGTAATAATATGGATTATTTGTGAAATTTGAATAAACTACAAAAATCTAATTGATTAAAACTTTGGTCAAATTTGTTTATATTTAATCCTTGTCCAAATAAAATTATGATTTGTTTATAGCTGTCCATGGTCCACGTTTTTTGGGCCCTTTTGTGAAAGGAATAATGAGACCCGCGCTTACTTACGCACTTGTTGGAATCGGTTTTGTTCAGTTATAAAATCTCAGTTCTGGTTCGTTGAACCAACCACCCTTACTCGCTATATACATCTTATTCTCAAAAGAAACCATAAGTCTTATTTGTGAATTTTTGGCCTCTTGGGGTTAAGGGAGAAAAATAGATAGAGAGGGAGAAGGGGAAGGAGACGATGCTGCAAATTGCCGCGGTTGCTGCTCAGAGTTTGGGGAGAAGACGAAGTCGTCGCCGTGTAGTCTTTGGAGCATTAATGTTTGCGCTGGTGGGGTGGAAGAATTTTTTTAATAAAGCTATCCCTTCTTTAATTTAAAATAACTTAGTAAGGACAATTTATGTAATAACTTTAAAATTAAGGATAATATTATCCAAAACCATATCTGAATCAAAACTTTTCATATCTTGAATTTTCATAAACTTATGAGAATGTTAAAAGAATTCAAACAAATAATATTCATTTTATTTAATATATTCAATAAATAAAGAAATAATGTAAAATCTAAAAAGAAAAAAGTTATAAAAAATAATAAATGAGTATTAGTGTTTGCGTCAGTGGGGTGGAAACATTTTTTTAAAAATAAAGTTATCCCTTCTTTAATTTAAAATAACTTAATAAGGACAATTTACGTAATATCTTAAAAATTAAGAATAATATTGCTAAAAAAATTTTTCTTCCACATCCACACTTTTTTATAGATATATAGATATATAAATATACAGATATAGATATATAGATAGATATAGATGTAGATGTTTATATATATAATAATAATATTAATTATTAGAATTATAATTATAGATGATAGATTGTAGATTATGGATATCCCCTTATATATATATATATTTTCCTTTTTTCTTGTGTTGTGTTTCACAAAGACATAATCTTGCTCCTCTCTATTTGTCTTGCTAATTTTTAGAGAGTTACAACATCCTACTAAAGTATGAATTCTTTCTATTGTTAGTGTCTTATTGTATATAAGATGTACACATTGTTTTTTGAGTTCAACATATGAGAGTGGTGATTTAAACCTCTAATTTTTTGGTTGAAGACATCTGCCTCTAATCGAATTATGACCAAACCGAGTATAGGTCAACTTGTTAAGGCATTATCTTTCTGACCAAAAAGTCATAAGTTCAAATCTCTCACCCTACATATAGTTAAACTAAAAAAAAAAAAAAAAAAATTATTTAAACTATGTTAAAGTTGGTTATGTGATGTGCTAATTAGTTTTCTTACTCACGTGTGTGCAGAGGTATGAAGCATTTTATTTTGACACATTAGTTTGTGGTTTGTGAATTTACACAGTAGAATCAAATACAATGTCCTTTTATCCATTTTATTATATTTCTTTGATGTTGGGACATGAACTTATATTTATGAATTAATTTCTTTACCTCCATTCCAAAGTTTCAATCAATTAGACTTTGGTGGGTTACAAATATTTTTTTTACATATCAATGAGCTTATATTTTTTATTTCGCTAATGGTGTTAGTTAAAAATACAATAGTTTAAGATTGAATAAAAAAAATAAAAAAATAATGAATTTTTTCGAATGGGTAAAATAGAATATATGAACATATTTAATCAAATTATATAGATTAAATTAGAATTTGGAACAAAACATAAGAATCAAATTGAAATTAACTTCAAACTACAAAGACTATATTAAAATTTTTAAGATTATATGATTAAATTGAAACTAAATTCAACCTATAGAGTGTAAATTTGTAATTTTCAAAAATAATTTTTCCATCTTCATCCCTGGGTGTCAAACATCCTTCCTTCCCGCCTTACACTGCCCAGAACCTTCAGTTTCAGAATCAATCAAAAGCAATCCGCCATAGTTATCCTACATTCAAGCTTTTCAACTTACCTTCCGTTACCAGTAGAACCCAATAGAGTTCAGCACAGCATAAAAGATCAGGATGTGCGGGAGGGCCCGTTGTACTCTTCGAGCCGACGACATTCCTAGGGCCTGCCACCGAACCGGCGGCCCCATCCGTATCGTCAACATGGACCGGTAACATCTTCCACTTCTTTCTTTTTTCGTTCTGCTTTACCGTATTTGAATGTTCTTTTTCTATTTCTACTGGAAAACATCTGAACTTAACGGTCTGATTTTTTTCTTGAATATTTAGTTTTCGCCCCCTGTACAATGCTTCACCGGGCTCGGATATGCCGGTTGTTCGTCGAGATGATGAATCGGGTGGCGGAGGAGTTGTTCTCCAGTGCATGAAATGGGGGCTGATTCCTAGTTTTACTCAGAAATCAGAGAAACCTAATCACTACAAGATGGTGTGTTTTTAACTCCTTGGCCTTTTGTTGTCCAGAGTTTTATTTTGAAATGACAGCTTCTATTTTTCTTGCCCATGGTCAATAAGCATTTGTAGGCTGTTGTGATTTCCGACTATAAGGATGGATAATATTGTTCAAAACATTATAATCTAATATAAAAAGGGGATATCAACTCTGTACACATATACATAAGTACATATCATTTTAATTTTTGGTAAGAAATGATTTATTTGATATATGAAATTCACAAAAGAAAGGAGCTGAAAGGGCCATGGAGCTACATATGTTCACAAAGGAATTAGTGAAGGGTGCCTCCAAGGCTTCACAGTGGGGACATACCATATTTAGATAAATCACCTTTAATTTGCTGAAGACACACTCCTTTTTTCCATTAATGAGTCAAACAAGCTTAATAAATTATATCTAGTTGTCATGTTGTCTGACTAACTCCTCTTGGGCCCCAAGATAAATCTTGTTAAGACCTTTATTGTTGGGGCCGAATATTAGTGATGAAGATATTACAAATCTAACTCTGTTTTCCCACTTAAGTATGCCTTTTGGTTGCAGAACAAATGGAGTTGATTTTTGGGCCCTGTAGAAGATACAAACAAATTGGCAAAGTAGAAGATGCTTATGTGATCCAGAGAAGGCCGATTGACTCTAGTCAATGTAGTTCTTTAGCGTATCCCTTTTTATTACCAATCTTTTTTGGATGCCCGGGGAAGATTGTGACGAGCTTGGGAAGGATTTCCAGCAACCTCTTTTTAGAAAGGCACCAGTAATAGCCGAAGTGGTACTGGCCTCGTTAATTGGGAAGTTTCGGCTCTATCATTGCAAAAGTAGGTATCAATCTTGGAAATTTAAGAGTTAGAAATATGGCTCTTCTTGCCAAATGGGCTGGTGGTTTACGAAGGAAAAAAATGAGTTGTGTGGAAGCATGCTAGCAAATGTCACCTTACCAGTGAGTAAAGGATCTCTCTTGGAAAAGGTTCACACAAGTTTAGAGGTCCCTAGGTTTCGACTGTGGATTGATGTTAAAGGACTGATAAGTGGTACAAGGTGGTGGTAGACCTGGGAGACGAAGTTCTTTTTGAAGAAGACCTGTGAATTATTAATACTCATCTTCGGGTTGGCTTCCCAAGGCTCTTTAAGGTTGCCAACTACAAAGGCTCCCTGATCTGTTGTGCTGTATTGGTGGGACCTCAACTTAGGTTTAGGATGAATCTTTTTAATCTTGAAGTGGAATATGCTAAAATTTGGACACTCAAAGGAAGTGGTGCCTTTATAGTCGGAGACTCAGATTGGTGGTGCCAAATCTTTGATTTTTTTTTGGATAAGAAACAATTTCATTGATGTGAATGTAATGTACAAAAAAAAAGTATCCAAAATTACAAAAGGGATTGCGAATTGGTGATAAGTGCAGTAAGGCTGTAATTACAAAAGGGTAGCGCTCTTTTGCACCAAGATAATGTTAGAAAAAGGATCACGTCTTTAATAGATTCCATGTTGTGCTCAATCCCTTGAAAAACACGTGTGTTACGCTGGATCCAAATAGTCCAAATAAAAGCACGAAATAAGTTGAGCCACATAGTTTCTTTGTGCCTTGAGAAGGGGTGCTGATTGAGGTTCAATCGAAGCCAATCAAGGGCTGTTTGAGGGCAAGTGACAAACCAGTTGAAAGCCTTTGTGAAATGGGACCAAATCTGGGATGAGAAATGGTAGTGAGCAAAGAGATGGCTGGTTGTTTCACTATTTTCATTGCAAAGGCAGCACCAATTTGGGGAGATGTTGATCTAAGGACAGCTCTGTGTTGATGAGAGGTGGCTTATCTCGCATATAAGGAACTTGATCTTTTTTAGATAGGAACCATACCAAATCTTTTTGCAAAGACTCTTGTTCTGGTGTGGAGAAATTGAGCGGAGATGCAGAGCAAGAGATTTTGATGAAAAAAGGCCATTCTCTAAATTCTAGACCCAAATGTCATCACAGTTGTTCAGCACCCTAGAGGAGATAAGGTTGATTAGAGTTGCCCATTCTCTCATTTCAACTTCATTGAGGTTTCTACGAAAATTTAGAATCCAAGAGTGATTGGTTCCATAAAAAATCTCAACTATAGAAGCTTGTTTGCTCAAAGATAAAGAGTAGATGACAGGATAAATTGAGCAAAAGGGCTGTGGTGAAATTCATGGGTCCTCCCAAAAAAGGGTAGCCTTACCATTTCCAACTTTGTGAGAGATATTTTGGAAAATGAGCTTATTTTGGGCACATATATGTTTTCAGGGGCTTTTGGAGGAGGGTTTTTTCGGAGGACCAGACCTGGTTCCCTTTTGAGTGGTGCCATATTTTGTGGAATTGACCAAATGCCACAGGGCATCTTTCTCAAAACGAAATCTCCAAGTCCATTTTGCCAATAATGCTCCGTTTCGATGACATAAGTATGTGATCCCCAATCTGCCCTCCAAGAGAGGAAGTTTGATCTTATTCCAATTTAGGTGATGACCATGATTTCAATCCTTGTTGCCAGACCCTAGGAAACGAGCAACAAGGCCTTCCATGATAGCTGCGATTTTCTTTGGAAGATGGAAAAGATAATAGGTAATAAATAGGTAGGTTGGAAAGTATCGCTTGTATGAGTGTGAGGTGGCCACCCCTTGATAAGTAAATGTGACCCCAATACTGAAGACATTTCTTCACTTTGTGAATCACTAGCTTCTAGAAAGTCAACTTTTTGGGGCTGTCGTTTACGGGAAGACCTAAGTATAAATGGCCAAACCTCAACTTTGCAGCCATGTCTGTTAGCGAGGGAAGCCACCGAGGATGCCTCACAATTTAACCCTAGAAATTGAGATTTATGCCTATTGATATCAAGTCCCAAAGCCAATTCAAAAGAAGCCACCACATTGAAAAGATTGTCCAAGCTATTACCATTATTAGATGAAAATAGAAAAGTATTGTCCATGGTTGATGGTTAAATTGCTTTCTAAGTCTAAATTCCTGATAAGTCTTTGTTGTGAAGCATGAGCGAGCATACCACTAAGGCAATCCATGATCAATACAAAGAGGAAAGGCGATAAGGATCGCTTTGTCTAAGGCCATGTGAAACTTTGATTTTTCTTCTAGGTCTTCCATTAATGATGATGGAATAATTCACTGATGAAATGCAACCTCTAATCCAATTTCTCCAACGATTTCCAAAGTCTTTGGCTAATAAAATGGCGTCAAGAAACTCCCAATCAACCTTATCAAAGGCTTTCTTGATATCAAGTTTTATAACTAAACCTTCTTTCTTTTTCCTTTGGAACTCCTCTATGATCTTATTGGCAAATAGTGAGACATCAAGAATTTGTCTGTCTTAGACAAAAGCCGATTGAAATTTAGAGATGGTGGATGGTAAAACCTTCTTTAAACGTTCGGAGAGAACTCTAGCCACGATCTTATAGAGGCATGAGGTGAGACTAATAGGTCTGTAGTCTCCCACGGCCTTTGCATCAATCTTCTTTGGGATTAGGGCAATGTATGTTTCATTTAAGCTAGCGTTGATAATAGCATTCTAAAAAAAAATCTTGGAACACTAAAATAATGTCATTCTTAAGAATGTTCCAAGACTTTTTAAAGAATTTAGTAGTGAAACCATCCGGCCCCAGGGATTTATTTGTGCCAAGTGCATCTACAACCATCTTAATCTCTTGGAGAGTGAAAGAGGCTTCTAGGGAAGCACTTTGTTCCAAAGAGATGGGTCTCCAATCAATGTAACTAGGGAGGGTCTTAGGGCCATTTGACTTAGTGAATAGATTCTTGTAAAAATCCACAAATTATTCGACAATGTCAATATTACAAAGGAGGTTGGTCCCAAAGTCTGGAAAGCACCTCCGTGGTAGAGATCTTCCTCTTTTTTGTAGTAGCACATATGTGGAAAAAGCTAGTGTTCTCATCCCCCTCAAGAGCCCATTTCATTTTGCATTTCTGCCTCCAAAGGGATTCTTCTCTAGCAGTAATAGTGATGAGGTCTTCTTTTAGAGAAATTCGTTTAGAGATGAGGTCAATGAGCAATGTACCAGATTCCTCCATGGAGTCTAAGGCAGCAATGTCGTTGATAATTGAAGGTTTTTGAGCAGGGATATTACCAAAAGTCAACTGATTCCAATCCTTCAAGGCTAACTTCAAACTCTTCAACTTCGGTATAAATCCATGACCAAGCCATCCAATAATCGGGTGTTGATTCCACCATTCCTCAAGAAAGGAAGGAAATTTGGGGTGTTGAAGCCACATGTTCTCAAATTTAAAGGAAGATGGCCCCCATTTCAGGTTTTACGAACTCAGTAGTAGAGGAAAATGGTCAGTTGAAGGGTGATCAAGCCTTCTGACAGTTGCATTGGAGAACTTGTTTAGACATGAATTCGTGGTGAGGAAGCAGTCAATATGAGAGAGGGTGGGGGATCATGGAAGTCAGATCGTGTAGATGCCATTTGAGATCGGAAGATCAACCAATTCCATTTGATTAAAGAAGATGTTGATCCTTCCCATGGAGGGAGATGGGGAGGATCTATTGGAATTTTCGAATGCCCTTCTCTCCACCCAGAATCCAATTTCCATCACAGAGACCAGATAAATCTCTAAGCTCCTGTAAGAAATGAGGTCTTTGATCTTTGTAGGGAGGCCCAAAAATCTTTGATATCTAGAAATTGAAACCATAAGATAAAGAGATGTTTAGGAAAAGAGAGAGGCACCTTCAGTGATGGTAGAGGTAGATATTGATGGGTCATTCCAAAGGATAACGATATTGCTCAAGGATCAATTTTGTGACATTTGGTCTCTTGGAGGATAATAATTGTGGGGTTGTGTTTGAGAATCATAGACTTTATAAGGGCTTTCTTCTTCCATGAGCTCAATCCTCTAACATTCCAGGAGAATATGATCATGACTGTGAATATGTTCCCTCCCCAAAGTCAATGATAGCCGTTTTCTCTTATGAAATGGAAGACTGAAGGTTTTTTAGTTCCTTGATTCCCTTGAGTTGCTTCATTGAGAGTTTATTCTTGTTCTTTCTTGCTGGAGTGGCCATGATGCAAAGGCCACATTCTTTTAACCAGGAGGTGATGACACACACGAAGGTGGTAGCTATATGGATAATGGGGGTTAAAGAGGCATCTTGGATGAAGATGGATCATATCGAAGGAGGGGGCATCGATGGGGAGAGCAGAGACGGGGAATCAAGAGGAGTGGGCAAAGGGCTGGAGAGGTAGTCGTTGGTGTTTGGTTCAGTTGGCAAGCTAATGAGGGAGGAGGTATGGTTTGTTCCAGGGACAAAAAAGGTTTCTTTTTGGTTAAGAGTGAGGTTTTTTTGAAAGGAGTGATGGGTGGTAAGTGTGGCAGGGTCAGGTAGGTTAATGGGAGGGTTAGTGAAGTCAATGGGAGGCTTTGTTCGAGTGATAGGGGTAATATCCAAAGGCCAAGAAGGAGGAATGATAGGTGGGTCAGTTGAAAGGACAGGCTCATTAATGGGGAAATTCCCAAAAAGAGGGAGAGTCACAGGTAGTGGGGCCCTTTGTTCAGAAGCAGGTGAGGTCTTAGTACAAGGGGGCAGTCAAAAGGGTGGTACAGGAATAGTTGCATGTGCAGGGGACAACAAAGGAGGTACTATTTCTAGCCGAAAGTAACACTGTAGGGTTTTGTAAAATCCCATCATCCTTGGGGGCGAGTCATCTTCAACTTCATGATTGAACATCGCCGGAGAGCCATGAATGCTGTCAATGATTCAAATGTGGAGAGCTGACTCAAAAAAGGGGTCGATTTGGGCAAAGGCAATCGAAGGGATGCGAATCTTTCGTGCAATGAAACTAGAGGAGTTTCCTTTCACCTTGATACTTGCTTCAAATAAATCCATAAGGTTAAGAGTCTTATGGGCTATTTCCAGGAATCCTCCACAGGCATCACCAATGAATTTTAGAGTGTTGTAATCCCACCTATCGATGGGGAGTCCTCTGACTTTAATCGATCCTTCGTATGAGGGAACTTTTTCATCCCTGGTGATTTCCTCGTTGGACCATTTCTTGTAAAGGATTTTATAGTTCCCCACTTGTTGCCATCCTTTATAATTACTCAAGATTTGTGCTTGGTTTTTGTCTTCACATTTCATTATAGCTTTGTTGGGTTGGAAGGAAGCTAGGGAGCAGTATGTAGTCACTTGTGCTTTAAGGGTTCTGAGGGTCTTGAACCAGCTGTAATGGAAGTTCTCTCTTTGGATAATAATGATGGATTCAGTATCCAGAGATAGCATCACCTAATTTTTAGTCGGTTCATTCGTCCTCCTGATATCATTTGAGACGCTAGTAGTGGGCGGTTGTTGATTAGTCTGTTTCGATAGGTGGGTTTTGTTGGAGCCATTAATATCCTTGCTTTTCATTACAGTCTCCTTTTGTGCGGGGTCGGTGTTGTTAATAGTCTTTGATGGGTCGGAGCTATAAAAGATGTAAGCTCTTTGAAGGAGGTCCAGCCTTTCCTCTCATTTCCAATAGGCATAAGGATTTTACTCTTTTCTCCATTGTTGTCCGGACGAACAAGTTTGATGAAGTGCCCTTGTTTATTGGTAATCCTCTCTATCCATATTATTTGGTCGTCAATCCCACTTTTCTTGAAGAACTTGTGGTTTAAAGGTGTAATCAGAAGAATGGCGAAACAGTTTGTGATCCAACGAAGGTACTCCAATGAAAAGTGATGAAAAAGGCTTTGTCTCGTCGAGTCTCAGTAATACGAACTCTGCT
Source organism: Telfairia occidentalis (assembly GCA_026257165.2). Lineage (NCBI taxonomy): Eukaryota > Viridiplantae > Streptophyta > Magnoliopsida > Cucurbitales > Cucurbitaceae > Telfairia > Telfairia occidentalis. The sequence continues at coordinate 8,409,848 of JAOANK020000022.1, read as the reverse complement.
ACCACGGCTATCTTCATCTGCTTTGATAGAGAAATTTTTCCTATCGATGGAGGCTGAATAAGATCTCTTAGAAGGTTCGAAGAGGGTCGATGATGGTTGTTGATACATCTTTGGTAGATTTAGATGGAGCCATGGTGGGTTTTGGGGGTGAGGGGAGAGAACGATAGTGTAGGGGAGAGAGGGGAGGGCTAGGGAGAGAGAGAGCATTTTCTTTTTTTGATATGAACCAAAGAATTAGAATTGGTGCCAAATCTTTGATTTAAGAGTGCTGTTCTCAGCTGCTCTTTTGTTAGCCTAATCTGCTATAGTGTCCAAAAAGATGAAGTTTTCTTGTGGATCTTTCCCTCGAAAGGCTTAATATGTGCTGCAAAATTGAAAAAAGAATGTCTAATTCCATGCTTCACAACCTGGCGTGTGATGAGTAGTAATAAGGATGTGGAGGATCAAGCATCTTGTTTTTATCTGGCCATTTGTAGCTTTGTGTCGGCACAATCTCTTCTGTAGTGACTCTTGAGGTTGTATTTTCAGAGGCACAATAGGTTGTTTTATGTGAGGTCCTTTGCCATAAATCATTTTGGGATCTCGTTAGAATCTTCACTTCTTTGTGGTGCGCCATCTCTAATACGTCATGTAAATGTAATTATGATTTGTTTCAAATCTTTGTCAATTGGGAGTCTTTTTTATATTGCTTTTGGTTTTTTTGTCAATGAAAGTTTTGTTTCCTTAAAAAAAATCCTGTATAAGTGCGATCACATTTGCGAACATGATGCAGTGTTTTTGGCATAGAGGATTTACTTCTTTAAACATGCATGCACAATCAACCACGAGCAAGGGTAGAATTCCCTATAAGGTCTACAAAATTAACTTTTTCAATCAATATGTTAAAAAAGCAGGGACAACAAAAAAAATAAGACTTTGAAGATCATAAAGAGGCCTTCATTGTGATTTCCTTGTATTGTTTCAATATCAACTGGAATATTATAAATTTTCTTTAAGCTCTGGCAACCCTTTAGAGTGTCTTAAAAATCTAATTTAATTGATGATGCCATCAATGTGAGAGAAATAGGAAGGTTTTAAGGTGGGTAGAGAGCTTTTGGGCATGTTTGGGCCTTAGTTAGGTTTAATGCCTCATTTTAGTCACTGTTAGTAAGGACTTTAGTAATTATTCCTTTCTGGATCCATTTTTAGCTTCTTAGCATTTTGTTTTCAGCTCTTTTTTTTCTGTGCTTCCTTCTTCGTCTTGTTTTTTTTTTTTTTTTGTGGTATTGCTCACCTTCTTTCATTTTATCCAAAAAAAAAAAAAGGAATTGTTTTATCTTCAAAGTTTTTCATTTTTATGTTTGCCTCTCTGTTTCCTCATTTTATTACAGCTCATTTCTCTAAGTTTTCTCTCTTTAAATTGTTTTTTTCTGCCGATAAGTAACATCAAATTGATGATTCCTTCATATGTATTCTTATATTGCAAATTTATGCGCAAGAGATATTATTGTTTGCAACATTCATACACTTATAAGGAGTAGTTTGATTGGCTGAAGATAAATTTCTCAACTGGGCAAGCATTGTGAAAGACTTTTTCCCTCTCCTGTCTAAGCTCACGTAGTCCTCCATTACCCATTGCCCTCTCTTTCAATTTTTGTTTACTCTTAACAATCCGACCATAGAACTACTTTCTTTCTCCGTCTCTTCATTTGCCTCCATTGCTCCTCATTTATTTCCTTCTCCCCTTGCTCATTTAAGCCATCAAGAGTAGATAAAATGTATTCTGGCCTATTGAAAATTTTCTGGGTTTATTAATTGATTGTGCTAAGATATTGTGCAGCTTATGCACCTCAATACCTTACGAACTCATGCTTTTGCCTTCTGCCTACACTTGGTGGAACTCAAAGACATAGAATTTAATTATTTGATGCTTAGTGCTTTTGGTAAGATACTCTAATTTTAACGAGCGGGGTGTATGGTTGTAGTATTATTTTGTCTTTAGTTTTTCTCGGGAATCTGTGTTATTTTAGATGAATGTTTTATGATAAATAGACCATGAACACTTGCCAATCTATGTTTGCCTTATTATCTAGTATCTGCAATGTGCAGTTCAATGCTCGCTCAGAGTCCGCATGTGAAAAGGCCTCTTTTCGCCATTTAGTTCCTAAAAGGAGGTGCCTTGTGGCAGTGGAAGGGTATGTCTGTTTTTCTTAGTTCATTTTTCTCCTCATGCTCACATTACTCTGCCACAGCTTTGGTTTCTTGCATTTTCAAACGTTCACATTTATTTGAATGATGTTACTCCCAAACTGGCTTGTCAAGCTCAGTCGCTTTTATTTAGTTACTGGAGAGTGCAGAACATCGACCTTTTATGTTTATATGAATATGTGAATGTATGAATGTGTGTTTTTGTATATCGTCTGCATCATTACTCTTGCATAAACATCCGTATAACCTCAGTTCCATTTATTGTAGGTTCTACGAGTGGAAAAAGGATGGATCGAGAAAGCAGCCGTATTATGTTCATTTTAAGGATGGGCGGCCACTTGTTTTTGCTGCTTTGTATGATTCTTGGGAAAATCTGGAAAGTAAGTTTCTTTTATGAGCAAGCAAAAGATAATTTTGCCTAATACCTTGTTTTGATTATTCAAATGTTTTAAATTTCTTGTACGAGTTCCAGGTGATATAGCCATTTTTAAAAAAAAAAACTTCTGGACTGGGTACTGTCATTAATTTATTGAAGTTTTTCTCTAATCTTTAGTGATTTAGTTCTCTGGATTGATATATTGATGGATTGATTATTCATTTATTTCTTTTTGCAGGTGAATTACTTTACACTTTTACCATTCTTACAACTTCATCATCTCCAGCTTTAGAGTGGTTGCACGGTCAGTCCTACCTTTTCTTATTGCTGATTTCGATCACGTTTACAACTAGATTTGAATTTTGATGGGGAAGTTGTGGAACTTAAAATTGTCAATCTCTGATGAGGTTGCATTTCTTTCTATTTTTAATTGAAAAGATTACTGGATTAATTCAAAATTGTACAACGGTGAAGCCAATCTGAGGGGAGGTTTGAGGGTTATAAATAATTCATTCCATCCTTGATAAAAAAAAAGGGGAAAAAAGAATTTTGACCCCTAAACTCATTAAGTTCTATCAATGGTGTTCTCTTTCTAATCTACTAAATGTTGGTTTGAGCGGAATGTTTCTTTTGAGTGTCCTAATTGTATAAATGGGAGGTCAACAGAAGGTTGTATCAATGGTAATATTGAAAGAAGTGAATCCGATATCCACCCAATCAAGCCAACAAACCTTTCAAAAGTACATTTCATTGGCACTGGGTGAAGAGGAGAATAATAGTTTTTAGATGAGAGACAATTTTATTGTTTAGTGGCTGATGGGTGATATGTTTAGATAGGATGCCCGTCATTCTGAGTGACAAAGAACGGATGGATATGTGGTTGAATGATTCTTCATCGTCCAAGTATGATGTTGCCCTTAAACAATATCAGGATCCTGATTTGGTAAGAACATTTTGAAAGGAATTTTGTAACTTTTGTTAATAATCCGTTGATGTTCAAAATGTAAATGTTAGGTGTGGTACCCTGTAACTCCTTCCATGGGCAAGCCATCATTTGATGGGCCGGACTGCATTAAGGAGGTATCTTATCACGCCAATTCTTTTTCACTCTATTAATAATTTTGCCATCTCGGTTGAAGTTTATAAATCACACAGCATGTTGCAATGTGAATTGTGATTTACATTATTCTATTAGATTAGATTATGTGGTTATTATTAGCTAGTTTGCTTGTTTGTTCTTTTTAATTTTATTTCTTTTTTCTGGTTCGTTTCTGATTTACCAACACATAAATTATCTGTATAAGAAGAAATTAAGTATATGAAGACTACAAACGATATGTGACTGTAGTACCCGTACAATCCACGGAACCAAGTTCATTTTAATACCCCTCTTCAGCTTTTAACGGAAAAATATTGGTGGCTTCGTGCAAGTGCAATCATGTGATTTCTTCTTCTTGGTGATATTAGAGGATGTTTGTGCGACAAAATGATGAATGAATTTGTTGAAAAGTTTCTGCTATGATGTGATGAATGTTGATGGAGTTCATTGTGGAAAACAAAAGTTCTACAAAATGTTCAAACAACATTCTGTTGACTTCAAATTTTCTCTGTAACCAAGTGGAATTGACTGAAATTTATAGGACATTGATTTGTTCCTTTATACTTGCATGTTTCGTCTTCTTCTTCTTCTAGTCAAGTGACACTTGAGATTTGCTTCAGATCAAAAAACCAAAATGACTAGGATTTATATTCACATCGAATTTGTCAGTGTAGGCTTACATATTGGTAAAATTTCATCACTTGCTTCTCAAAATGGACTATGCTATCTCATTTATTAGAAGGAAACTGGGACTTTTTTTTTGAATGGGCTTTCGTAGTTGACCACTGGACACGAGCCTCTCTCTCAAACATTATTTGTTTTTTTGTCTTTTTGGAAAATTTGAGTAGTAACTTCATTTTCTAAAATATTTGAAAACATGCATTTACATAAAAGTCATTGCAGAAATTTTCGTTTAAAACATGGCTGCAAATATAGTACTAATCAGTATGTTTTGATTTCAAGTGATAATCATGGTTCTCATTGATTTACATTAATGATTAATCTATATAGATCAACATCAACAGTAACATTTAACATTATTATGTCTTCTCGTGCAGATACAGTTGAAGACAGATGGAAATAACCTCATCTCCAAATTTTTCTCTGCTAAAGAAACTAAAAAGGAAACTCTAGACTCACATAAAGAAACTTCCTGTAACACATCTGTGAAGCCCGAGCCACCACAAAGTCTTGAAGAACAGGAAAGAGATGAAAATTATGGAGTTGCGTCCTGCTCCATAGAAGAAGCCGAAGAATCAAAGGATAGCCTTGCAAAGTGTTTTTATGAGAGTGCAGCGACATGCAAAAGAAAACGGAACCGTGAAGACATCTCATCGAATTTGAACCCCAGCGTGTATGAGTATGGTAAGACTGGCAGTAGTCCAAAGATAAGAAAAAAGGGAAGCCTGAAGACTGGTAGTAGTGACAACCAGTCAACCCTCTTTTCATACTTTGGGAGGAAATAGACAGGCCTACCTTGTTTCAATCACTCGTGCACCGCATCTCGTGTTTGTATATACGTCGCTGTAGTTTGTTTATCTTGCTGTGTTGGCTGCTGCTGAGGTACGTTAAAGGTTTTTTGTTGCAGATTTTAAAAGCAGACTTGCTTCTGTAGTTTAGATGGGAAAGTTTGATTCTGGTTGATCCTTCCCCCTTACTCTAAAATGAACTCTTTCTGAGATATTTGTAGCAAATTTCCCCTTGCAAAAATGTGTAATGTTTTAGTTCATTTGTTACTTACTGGTTTAGCATATTTTTATAAAGTTAAATTACAATTTCACTCTGGTTGTTTTCAATTTGGTCTCCGTGCTTTTAGAAGTTTTAGTTTGTCTCTATAGTTCTTGTCATTGTTAGATATAAAGAATTTTTTACCTATCATATTTCTTAAGATATCAATTCTCATTGTCATTTTCTGTAACGTTAAAAAAGTAATTTTTTAATCTAAATCATAGTAATTTATTTATTTATTTTTTTGAGTTCAACATGTGGGTATAGAAGGATTCGAACTCGTGACCTTTTGGTTAAGGATATATGCCATTAACCGGTTGAGTTATATTTGGTTTGACAAATCATAGGAATGAAATGGAATGGAGAACTAAATTGAAAATTTACAACGATAGGAACGATATTCAAATCAAGTACATACAATAAAAATAAAAACAATGATTTAAAATTTTTATTATAAGACTGTTGATTTGAAGGGTGTAATGTAAAATTGGCACCCCTCCTTTTATTTCCTTGTTGCTATTTTTCAATTCTCTTTACTTAATTGTTTTTGTTCTCCTTTGGTCCTTTTTTAAATAGGAATGGTATCAAATATTGGAGTTTCATATTAAATTTACTATATTATGCAAATGTAGCATTTAATTAGTTGATAACACATTTATTACTATTTTAAAGGTTGACGATTTGATTTTTCACTCCTCGATTCTCGAATTAAAAAATAAAAAACTGTAATTCAATTTAATAAAAATTGACAATTTAATCTAACCACGATAAAATTCTTTGCAATGTAATATTTGACTTTATTTTTATTTTTATTTTTTTAAAGTTTCAATTCTACTCTCAATTTTAATCCTAATTTTAATTTTCACTTTCAAAGTGTTTAAGGATAAAATTGAAATTCATTACATAGATTAAGAAGAGATGTTTTAATTCCACTGTTGATTGTTTAACTCTTTTAAATGTTTAATAGATATAGTAACAAAAGGTTTGTACTAAAAAAAAATCTTTTCTTTTTTAAGGAAATTAAATGATTAGGAGTATTGACAATTTTAGAATGTCCAATGAAAAATTGGAATACGCTGACATTTTGCATAATTTAGTTAAAAATATTTTAATTTCATTTGTCATTCTAATGGAAGTTGCCAATGGAGATTAAAAGAAAAAAACAAATTAAAACAATGAGGGTAATTAAAAAATTCAAAAACTTTAAGAAGTATACAAATAATTCATTAGTTAAAAATATTTTTGTTTACATTAAAATCATATTATTGATGCGATGCGGATAGTTTAACAGATTAATTATTTGATATGTACTATCTATGTTAATTCCATACTCACTGAATTGTATCCAATAATGATTCAAATCACATCGTTAAGTAAAAATTTTAACAGAACTCAAAAAAAAAAAGTTAATTATAGTCAACTTTTCTTGTAAAAAAAATATATTATCACCCGTTTGGTTATTACTCAACTGATTAAAATATATATTTTTGGCCAAAAGATTGAAGGTTCAAATCTCTATTCAAATGTTATTGAACTTAAAAAAAATAAACCAAAAAATTATTGGTTAATTACCATTGTAAATTAGCAAAACGGTTATAATCATTTTTTTTTCTTTTTTAAGTACAAATAGTTATAATCATTTTTTTTTCTTTTTTAAGTACAAATAGTTATAATTTTTTTTTCTTTTTTAAGTACAAATAGTTATAATCTTTAACGCCTTATAAATCCTACTATCTCTAAAAAATTTCCCTTTTCCCATGCTATTTTCTAACTTCCTTTTAGCAAATGAAAATATGCTAATATCTTCAAAACATTTTTAATACGTATGGGTTACAAATAAAGGAAATTACCACTAATCAAATGAACTAATTATTATTTAACTCAGTAAATCCATACTGGAAATCATTGTGATTTCCCCAGAACAAGAAATTATACAAAATATACATAAAAAAAAAGAAGAAGAAAGAAAATAAAATCACCACCGAAATGAAAATGTTTCATCCATAATAAACATATTTCATCAACATAGAGGGAACAAAGTTGGACGTAAAAATGGTAAAAGTGAGTAATAAACTTCTAGCAACTTCTCATTTGGAGCCAACTCCATAATCAATCTCTTCAGCATCCGAAAAGGTCCGACCACGACCCGTGACCCGAGACAGAACCCTCGTCGCTGATTCCCAAGCCGTATCGTGCTGCCCCGCCGTCGTCGCAACCGTCGTCGTGGGCGACACCAACCGACTAACACGGCGGAGCTCGAGCACATGGATATGGCCATGGCTTCTCTCTTCAACATACCCTAAGCGTTCTTGTTCTAGCTCCAAGGTGGTTTTATGAATTTGAATCTCTTCTTCATCGTGATGTATATATAGATTGCATCAAGCTCTTGCTGTTAATAATGGTGGTCATAATTGCTGCAATGATAATAATCATTACATTGAAGGCCTGATGCTTTGTTTCAAAATAGGGGTCTTATTTTATTGTGATTTCTTTTTTAGGGTTGTGGGAGTTATGATTAACTTTAGCAGATCATGAGGCTTAAGATCGAAACTTTAGAATATGAGCCATGATGAAATCCCAATTATTAAATTCTGCCTCATACTTTGAGTTAATATACGTTTTAATATTAGCATCTACCTAATTACTTTAGAGTAAGGAAGATTCCATCATATAAAAACTTATCTCCCTGAACAAATCATTGGTTGTGGAGAGATGATGTAACAAAAAAGGAGTTAGCATCATAGTACAATTTCAATAAGAGTACGGTGCATTGGTCATGACTTTTGAAAAAATTGTTTTTAAGTGAAATGTTTCTTATCGAAACATTTTTTTGAATAAAATTAGTTAAAAACTTATCTAAAAGCATATTAAGTTATTTTTATATGTTTTCAAAATATTTCAAACAACTTTCAAACAACTTTCAATTATTAAAAAGTTTAAAATACTATTTTAATTAGTTAAAAATACTATTTAAAATTTTAACCAAATACTAGAAATTAAAACTTTTTTTTCTTCATAAATTAGAAATTTAAAAGTCATACGCACATTCATTAGGGGTCCCTAATTAAACTTTTTTTGAGCACATGACACAAGCTCATATCTCAACCTATAAGCTAAGCTATCTAGGTGCAGTTTATTGTATTTTTATGTACTATCAGAGGGTGTTTGAGGTGTACTAAAAAAAAAGTAGGGTGTTTGAGGTTAAGCTAGTTGTAACGAATTACTGTAAGTTTTTTAGAGCTTAAGCTAAGAGAAAGTAGAGTATCTCTATTTGTTTTTTGGTTATATAATCTTCATCATCTTAGTGAAATTTTCGAAGTTTACAAAAGATATGATAATATTGTTAGGTTTTTGAAAAAAATATTACAGGAGTAAGAATCCCATATTTAAAAAGTTGTATGAGGTATGATAGGTTCGAAGCACTATATAGGGGCTCATGAGCTATGGTTTTACTTTAGAAACACTTTAATTTGATGTACTAACTCTAATTAAATTCTCTTCTTGTATTTTCTTGTTCAAGAGTGGGGAGAAGGGTATCAGTGGTATAAAATTTTAAAAGATTGTTTTGTATTTGGGTTGGGGAGAGAATTTCTATACAATTGTAATAATTTTTCGCATAGTGAACTTTCTTTCTTGTCGACTATATTTTCTAGTTCATTTATTTTTTTGATGCTTATGTAGAAGTGGGAGGTTTTCCCAAATAAGTGGTATCAGAACTTTAGATTTGTAGTTTCTTCAATTTCAAAGCATCACTAGTACAAATAGTGCTTTTAATGTCGGTAAAAAAAAAAATGCACGTACTTTTAATGTCGGACCAAAGATTTTCACTTTTAATGTTGGGCAATGCCCGACATTAAAAGTCGCGCCTTTTTCCATTTTAATGTCGGGCAATGACCGTCATTAAAAGTGAAATTTTTGGGAGGGAAAACGCGCGCTATTTTGGTCTGAAATTTTAATTTGTATGCCGGGCAATGCCCGTCATTAAAAGTTCTGTTGTGTCTAACATGAAAAGTTCAGTTAAAAAAAACTTTACTATTTTTATTTTTTATGTCGAGCAATGCCCGTCATGAAATAGTTCAACAGGAAAAGTTATGTTAAAAAAACTTTAGTTTCTTTCCTATTTTCATTTCTCTCTCTCTCTCACACCCGAGGCTGGTTGCAGAAACCCTCACTTCTCCCTCACCTCCTTCCGCCACGCCGCCGCTCAACTCACCTCCTTCTTTCACGCCGCCGCAACTAACCTCCTTTCGCCGTCGTTCTCTCTCTCGCACGCACGAACACTATTGGGTGTTGTTTCCCCTCATTCCGCCATCGCCTCTCACCTCCTCAGTGCGCTCCTCCGCCGCTCACCTCCGTTTTAATTTCTTGTTTTGATTTTGGTTAG
>JAOANK020000022.1:8364354-8376817 GCA_026257165.2 Telfairia occidentalis | reverse complement strand
AATAAAACAGAGTAGACCTGAATCTTGGAGGTTTTGTTGGAGAATGAAAGTTGGGATGAACCATAATTTTCAAATAACAACCTACATGAATAAAACAATTTGGTGTATCAGCTCACTTCTAAAATTACAATTTACTTATAAGCTTTAATATTATTGACTATCTCTGTCGTTGCTCTCCTAGATATTATTGAAAGTAAAAGTTAAGAAATGTCACTTCACAACCTAGATTTAATATATATTCTAAGAAAATGCGATAACTTTTAACTTTTTCTTTTTTCTTTCAAACATGGTATACGTAAAACTTTAATATTCATTTGAGTTTGAGTTAAACTGGATTATGAAATTTTTGGAAAATGGGAAACTTTCTACTATATATTAAAAAGTGTAATATTTATTTTATGGTTTGAGTTATTATATGGAGTGTAGAGGTGGCGAAGCTGAACGGGAACGAGTGGTACTTCTTCAGCTTTAGGGATCGGAAATACGCAACGGGTTTTCGGATGAATCGGGCAACAACAACTGGATATTGGAAGGCAACAGGAAAAGATCGTTTGGTGATGGACCCCACAAGACGTGAGGCTGTGGGAATGAGAAAAACTTTGGTGTTTTATAGAAATAGAGCTCCAAATGGCATCAAAACAGGATGGATCATGCATGAGTTTCGGATTGAGACGCCACATATGCCCCCAAAGGTCTCTCTCTCTTTCCTTTCACTTCTTTTCCTACTTATACTTTTAGCCATCAATCTCATTTGATTGCCTCCTATCACCATTATGCATCAATTGAGATATATGATTAGGTTACAAATAAAACTTTATTCTCATGAGACCTAAGCAATAGAGATGTAAGAATTTACTTGGATCTATTAGATGTTTTCTTGGTACGTGGTTTTCCTCAACTATACAACGCATATCAAAGATGAGCAATCCTCGTTATCAGATGAAAATAGAAGGCTTAAGTCGTACAACATCTATAACTTGATTCTAGGGTAGTTTTTCATTATCCTCTAGGATCAATGGGCCGATATCTACTCACTGGGCAACACCACTAATCGGAAAGCTTATGAGCCTTAATTAGATCACTTATTTTGCCCATAAATATCCATACAAATAAGTTACCATTTGAATTTGTTACCCATTATGAATTAATTAACAATTAAAGGTTCACTTATAAATTTGGTCCTTAAACTTTTAAAATTGTGTTTAATAGGTCTTTTTAAATTATAAAAACTATCTAATAGGTTATTGAATTATTAATTTGGTGTTTAATAGGTTTTTAAATTTACAAAATGTTTTATAATATACAATCTGTTGGATACAAAATGGAAAGCTCATAAATTTATTAGACACAAAAATTAAATGTTCAAAGCCCCTATTAAACACTTTTCAAAGTTTAAAGACTTTTTTTTCTTTTTTGAGTTTAACAAAAGTTTAAGATTTAATAAACACAACATTGTAAGTTTAGCAATATATTAGATACTTTAAAAGTTCAGGAGTCTATTAAACACAAATTTAAGAGGTTTGGAATCAAACTCTTGTAATCTAACCAAAATTTTTGAAAAAAATTCTAAAAGAAACACTTCAAAAGAGTATCAGAAAACTAAACTCGAGAGTAAAAGTACATATAAACCACAAAGGCAAAAAAAAAAAAAAAAAAGACAACAAAAAAAAGGGCTATTGCAAGAAAAGGTGGTTTCATGAATTATTCAATTTACAGTGCCATGATAAAGATTTTTTATCAATCTACACAGGAGGATTGGGTCTTATGCAGAGTTTTTCACAAGAGCAAGCCAGAGGAAATCACAGAAAAAACAAGACACCCCCCACAGTTTTCGTTCAATGCGATGGCAGCGGCTTCGTCGTCCTTCTATCTGCAATCAAACCACGTCCAGTTTCCGCCGGTCGACGATGCGAACGGGCTGCTGTCATGGGACATCAACATGGAAGAAACAGCCTTCAGATCCTATGGAGTTGGTGGTTCAAATCCCCAGGAAATGAAATTTGAGATTGAGGACCCCATGCAAAATGGCTTCCCTTTTAACTATTTTATTTCTTGAGAAGAGATTGGATTCATCATTGAACATAGAAGAAAAAAAGTGATTGATCAATTTGCTTGTTGAATTGTGGTGCATATGGGTAATTGAAAGGGCTTTGTATAAGTGTTTTACTTGGTGTTTCTGTAATTAATTGTTTGTATAAAAAGATATGTTCAATTGCTTTTGTTAGATTAAGTAAAGATGATATGCAATTGAAGAAAAGACGAATTTATGTTAAAATTTAGGTTCTCTCAACACACTATTATTGAGGACTTTACTATGTCATTGTAAAGTAGATGCATTGTAATGCTGCAATGGCTAAACCCTAGGGTTTTCCATTTATGTGTTGGACTATTAAGTATGTCAGATTCGTATAAATGGGCTTAGGTTAACTATTTATCTTGACACATTCCCCCTTCAAGTTTGAGTGTGGGATTGAAAACTCAAGTTTTCTATTCATATATCCGAAACTGCATCGTTTCTAAAGCTTTTGTTAACTCATTTCTCAAAAGGAACATATCTGATCTCCAAGGTTTCTTAACTATCACTTTGTTTCTCACAAAGTGTACATCTATCTTAATGCGTGTTTTATTCTTACATGATAAACTAAATTGGTGGTCAACCTAAACATTACTCAACTGGTTTAGGTATATCTTTTACCAAAAGATCAAATATTTGAATTCTTGCTCCATGTTATTTAACTCAAAAAACAAGATAAACCAAGTTGGTGAGGGTGATAAAGGCGGTTATCACACTAGATCGCAAATCTTGGCTTAGTTGGACATTTTAGAGAGAAAAAAATCATTGTCTCATAATATTGCAGATTAAGTCAACTAAAAACCATAAACTAATAATTGCATCCATTAAAATCTAAAACTTTTGCAAGTTAGTTAATTAAAACTCTAAATTAATAATTCATGAATTAAAGCCCTAAAGTTACTCAATTATACAATTCACTAAATTTTGTAAGAAGACTATTAATTAGTTAAATTGGGGATGATATGTACTGTTGGAGGGTAAAATTTGTTGTCGCCACGTGGCAACCATATGGAACTGAATAAGGTAACAAAAGAGGCCGTACCTTACACGGGGGTTCAGAGGACTGACCTTAGCCGAGCCAATGTAGACCTAATGAAGGGGGAGGCATGCACCAACGTTCGACTACTAGAAATCACGCCGTAGTAATAGAAAAAAAACCTTATGGGTGGCGTGATAGGTGGAAAAATTTTACCTCTAAGGGGGAGCCCCATCCCAAAAAACGGGGTGTGGAGCTCTAAAGCACACCCATACACTCAAACATGAGAATAAAAGGCGTGCAGATCTAAACTCAAAATGTAAGCACTAATTTCCTCTCTAATTCTCAAGAGCCGAGCTAAACATTCCCATAACTTGAGCATCAGTGTGTGCAGGCACAACCCCACACCGAATCTAGATTACCTTGCAAGTTACTTCGGTGACATCTTGATTCACCTCGGCCTACATCATCTAAAGGGATTTTTCTATGCATCAACATTTAATGTCATTGGTGGGAACGACAATAACTCATTTCCTAAAGTCATTACTCACCAAGTAAAGATGGTTGACTCAAACTTGGAACATTTCGAACATTCTAGCAATAATGAACGATGAAGCCATTATCTTCTAGAGCTGGTGATAACTCTCCAAAAGAGAGTTATTAGTAGTCTTTTAGGCTAAAACTCATCTCTTCATTTGAGTAATTGTCTTTGATTCATGGATGAGTTATTTGAATTATCTCTATTTTGCTTCTAGGACTTTTGAGAACCTTCCAATTGTTGAATAATTGTATTTATGATAGCAGTTGAATAGAATTGGAGAAATTCATGCTTAACTACTATTGATTCTGGGTATTTTATCATCAAATAGATGATGGAGCATTATTCTCGCAAACATATTGATTGAGCATTTCTCATGTTATTCCTTTCAAACCTCCATCATCTCCATATTCACAAAGACTCATGCAAAAAACTCAAGAGGTCCACTTTAAGAATTTTTTAGAGGGTTTGAAACAACGTCACATAAACATACTGTTGGTAAAAACTTTGGAGCAGATGCCAAATTATGTAAAATTCTTTAAGGACATTCTGACCAAGAAGAAGAGGTTAGGAGAGTATGAGACAGTTGCTTTGATGGAAGAGTTAGTCTTATCCTAAAAAAATAGGCTACCTTGAAGGTTAAAGATCCTGGATCATTCACCATTTCTGTTTCGATTGGAGGAAAAGAATTGGGAAGGGCATGTGATCTTGGAGCTAGTATCAACATCGTGCCATTATTCATCTACAAGAAATTTGGAGTGGGAGATGCGAAACCTATCGCTATAACACTTCAATTAGCTGGCAGGTCAATCACATATCCTGAAAGTAAAATTGAAGATATTTTGGTACAAGTAGAAAAATTTATATTCCCAACTGATTTCATCATTCTAGATTATGAAGCTAACAAGAAAGTGCCAATCATCTTAGGAAGACCCTTTCTTAACCACAAGTAGGACACTGATCGATGTTTAAAATGGAGAGTTAACCATGAGAGTGTACGACCAGGAGATAAAGTTTAGTGTATTTGATGCTATGAGATATCCAAAGGAAATTGAGGAATGTTCAATAGTGCAATTCTTGGAGGAATTTGTAAAAGAAGCATTCAAGACAGATTTGCAGGAGGAGCACATTCAACAGTTTGGGTATGCCTATGGATGCATAATGTAAGAAATATTGTTATGAAAGAGTAGATGAAGAGGCATGTGAGATTTTGAATTATAAGAAAACATTTGAAACTTTGGATTTGAATGACAAGAAAACTCCACCTATGTAACCATCTATTGAAGAACGACCACAACTTGAGTTAAAGCCCTTACCATCATATTTGAAGTATTTTTATCTGGGAGAGAAAGAGACATTGCCAATTATTATTGCAACAAAGTTATTGCCAAAAGAGATGAAGATCGATTAATTCAGTTGCTAAAGTAGTACAAGAAGGCCATTGACTAGACCTTAGGAGACATTCAAGGTATCAGTCCATCCTTTTGTATACATAAAATCAATCTCGAAGATGAATTTTAAGCCTGCTGAGTAGTAGAGAAGGTTTAATCTGGCTATGAAAGAGGTTGTGAAGAAAGAAGTCATCAAGTGGTTAGATGCTGGAATTATATACCCCATTACAAACAATAATTGAGTCAGTCTTGTTGAGTGTGCTCCCAAGAAATGAGGAATGATTGTGATCACAAATGAAACCAACAAACTTATTTCTACTAGAACAATGATAGGATGGAGGGTTGTGTATGGATTACAAGAAGCTAAATACATCTACTCGTAAGGATCACTTTCCTTTACCCTTTATTGACCAGATGTTGGATAGCTTTATAGGTCAGACCTATTATTGCTTTTTGGATGGTTATTCTAATTATAACCAAATTAGCATAGCCTCTAGTGATCAAGAGAAAACTATCTTTACTTGCCCTTATGATACATTTGCATTTAGGAGAATCTTGTTTGGTCTGTGTTGGGGTTGGTGCCCTAAATTTTGTGAGTTTCGTGTTTTGTAATTATTGTAAACAAATTATTTATTTCATAAAATATAGTGTTATTTTATTTCACATTTAGTGTGCATTAACCCAATGCAATAACCTAAGATCCAAGTATATTTTATGTAAGCTAAACATGTATGTGGTAGACATATAGATGGATCATGTTTAAAAATATAACATAAACGGTCTATAGTATATGGATAAGGTTGAGTACCTTGTCCTGGTAACACTATTGGATACGACCCAATTGTTATAAGAGTTGTAAAGTGTTAAAAATGGTTATGATCCTCATTGTTCATGTATGGACATGTGAGTGGGGGTGTCCTATACAAGGAGTTTTTATAAGACCAGACCGCAAAGTGATTAGTCTCTTCTTATAACGCCGTTGCTTGAAGAGATTAACATTTCCCTAGAATGATCATAGGTGATTCGACCTTAATCTTAAGTGAGATGTGAACTCTAGCTATGAGGACAATCCTTTGATTTGTATAGGTGAGAGTGGCCATGTTAGCCGACTTAATAAGCCTATCATTTTGGGGATTTTCCTCAGTTAGTAGCTGGAAACATAGCTACGCGAGATTAAATTTACTTCTTCCCGTCTCGAGGGTAAGTAGATGAATTGTTTTCTTAAGGGCTGATTTCGGGTCTTGAACAATGAGGCTCCTCACCCTCTCACTGGCCAAAGAGGGGTATAGTTATAGTTGGACTATGATTAATTGTTCATTAGAGGGATCAATGGTACTTAAAGAGTTAGATATAACTACAGGGGTAAAACGATAATTTTGACCCAACTGTAGTTATGAAGAATTTGTGAAGGGTCGACTTACTGTTGATTGATTAAATCCATGGACACAAAATATATCTACAGTGCGAAGAGTACAACTGTCGGTCTTTAGTGGAGTGACTGGCAGTTAATGAATGTTCATTAAATTAATTAAAGAATTTAATTAGTTAATCTCGTATCATTGGAGCTTTAAACTGACAGGTCCATAAGGTCCACTTGCTAGTTCATATAGGATACTATGATGGTCAGTAATATTGGTTTAATTTGAAGTGCTCATATTAATTTAAGGGACTTAGTTGTATGAGATACAATAGTGTAATGTGTATTAATACATTATAATATAAAATTAATTATGTATGAAATACATAATTAAACTTTATATTATGAGAGAATAATATTTGAATAGGATTCGCAGATTTATATAATAAGTTTTTTTAATGTGAATGAGATTCATATTAAACTATAGGTTATGGGAGAGATATTGTTTGACTATGATTCAAATAACATTAGTTTTAATTAATTAAATGTTAATTAATTATATATATATTAAATAAGATTTAATATATACAAAACAAAATTAAAATGATAACTCCCAATTGAGAGTTACCACAATGGGAGTGGGGAGTGTTTGACTCAACCCACTTCTTTCCATCTCTCCCTTATATATATACATAGATGAACAGAGAAGATGAACGTTGCTGGAAAAATTTGTTCATCCTATACTCCCTCTCTCTCAAGAGTTCCCTACCAAACTTCAGGAGACCACACTTCCTGGACTTGAGATCCTAGAGCATAATGGGTGTATACAAGTGGTTGTGTTCATTCATTGGTACCTTGCTGCAATGTTCTAAGGAATTACGAGAAGTTCATCAAAGGTAAGCTTCTGTTTCTTCCTTCTCTGTAATTTTTGGCTTATGTGCATGACCTTTCCAAGTTTAAAATTGAATGCATTGGCGTTCAATCGCTTCCGCTGGGGATTCAATCCCTTCACTTTGTCATGCCCTAGCAACTTTCTAGAGGTGTATGGAGGCTATTTTCTCTGATATAGTTGAATCAATCATGGAAGTGTTTATGGACGATTTCTCAGTCTTTAGTAATTTATTTACCACTTGTTTGGATAATCTAGGTAAAGTTTTGAAGAGATGTGAAGAGAAAAATTTGATTTTAAATTGGGAAAAATGCCACTTCATGGTGAAAGATGACAATATTCTAAGCCATAGAATTTTTGAAAAAGAAATAGAAATGGATAGAGCCAAGATTGAAATCATTGAGAAGATGGAACCACAAACTTCAGTTAAGGGAATTAGGAGTTTTCTTAGCCATGTAGGTTTCTACAGAAAGTTTGTAAAAGATTTTTCTAAAATCTTTAAGTCTCTTTCCATTTTATTAGATGCTAACAGATCTTTTGAGTTTAATGCAGATTATTTGTAAGCTTTTCAGGTTTTGAAGAACGCGTTGACCACTACACCAGTCATTTCATCTCCCAATTGGAGTTTACCCTTAGAATTAATATGTGATGCAAGCGATTATGCGATAAGGGCAATCCTAGGACAAAAGCATGACAAGATGATTCATGCAATTTATTATGCCAACAAAACCTTAAATGAAGCATAATTGAATTACACAGCTACATAGAAGGAGCTTTTAGCAGTAGTTTTTGCTTTTGAAAAATTTGGATTTACACAGCTACACGATTGTTTTCAATTGTGTTCTCAAAACTTAGTGATTTACGCATTTATGAAAATTCGCTTTCAAGATTTATTGGAAATTTCTTCAAGTTTTAAAAGCATACATGTAGTAACGGTCATAGGCTTAAGTTAACTCGGGTCGTTACAGTTTAACACTTAAATTAGTTTTTAACATTGAATGGTTCTGAGTTAAGGATAAGAAAATGAAACGACAAGTAGGTTTCAAAGTTTAAATATTCATAAGTGGCAACTAGTCTTAGCAGGTTAGTGAGATATGAAAAGTTTTAATCTAGATTAAACCAAAGCCAATTTGTGAACTTGGTCTGAAGGGCTTAATGACCATTATGATCTTTTATAGAAAATGTCAAATGGTTAATGAACCACTAGCCCATTGCATTTGGGCCTTGGAGGCTCAGTAGATGCAACAGTTTAAAGTGTGGTTGAGAATTTTTCATCTCTTCTAGAGATGATCATTCATACTGGATGTTTATTTTGGAGCCTATTGGATCTTAAAGTCAATATTCTTGAAAAGTTCAAGAATTAGATAAGAACTAATGGGGTGGACTATGATGATTATGATAAGATCGTAATAGAAAATAAATGAACTTGGAGTTATAGTACTTTCTGATAGCCAATGGGACTAGGTGCTAGTTTGTACAACATTAATGTCACAAATATGTTGCAAGCGAAGTAAGAAACCAAATTTTTATTGGAAATGATGAAAGGAAACAAGTGGGCAGTGAGAACTGTATCATTGAAGTTGCTTCGAATACAAAATTATTAAGACACTTCATGAGATGTAAAGTGGATAATTTTAAGGAACTTGAAACCAAGAAGCATTGAAGAACGAAAGCGTTTTAATGTTGGCCAAAATGGCTTTAAGGGTGAACATGTTGATTAGTTTATAAGGACTCTGCTGGCTAAAAGGTAGAGAGTCTAGGATTGCGAGATATTTCCCTTCTAGGGCAAGTGGGAGTATGTAAGGGTTTGGGATGCTCTAGTTACATATCTCACTCACTTTAGTGTAAGTGGGAGATCATTGAGATTTTTGCCCTAAGCTCGTGACGTTATGTAAACTATAATGATGTAAATAAGATAGACTTAAATATTATTTGTGCATCTAGTTAAATTTAGCGACATTCAATGTCTAATCGCTCCTTAGCCACCGAATGTGTTCTTAAATTTGGTATGTATCAAACATATGAGGATCTCGTTTAAGAGTATCAACTTAAATGGTTGATAGTATATGGATGGGGTTGGAGACCTTTTTTTGGTACACTGTTGATACGGTTCACTTTGTAAATGCTACAAATGGTCTTATTTGAATCGTTAATGTGGTGACATATGAGTGGAGGTATCGTATGTAATAGGATTGCATAAGATTGGACTACAATGCGTTCTGCACATTTTTTATAAGACCTTTGAAAGAAAATGCAAACACATCACTAGGATAATTATAAGTCATTTGATATGAATTTTAGGTGTGTTATGAACTCCTTCCTATGCGGGTGTGTTCTTTGAGAAGTGTGGTGAGATTAACTTATCGGTTTGCTCAATAAACCTAGTGTCTTGTGAACACATTCAATTGAGGAGCTGGAAACGTTCCTATGCAAGATGGAATTCACACACTACAACAAATATCATCTTTTTATAGCATTTGAATATAGCATTTTTCAATTTAGGCTATGAAATAAAAAAGAAAAAACAAAAATAGAAAAACGATTTAAAAAAATTGAGCGGTTCAGCATTAATTTTCCATTTCTCGCACGCATCCCTTTCTCTCTTCCCTCTCCATTGCTTCTCTTTATTATGAAACCGTCATCTCGCTCCTTTCTCTTGAGTCTCTGAAACCCTCATCATTGCTGCCTCTTTCTCTTCCCTCTCCATTCCTCCTCTCTATTCAAAAAATGCAAAAACTTTACTGAAGATGACAACCATAACTAAATGCAATTCTTGAAATCGATA
Source organism: Telfairia occidentalis (assembly GCA_026257165.2). NCBI lineage: Eukaryota > Viridiplantae > Streptophyta > Magnoliopsida > Cucurbitales > Cucurbitaceae > Telfairia > Telfairia occidentalis. The sequence continues at coordinate 8,366,807 of JAOANK020000022.1, read as the reverse complement.
ATCTTTATTTGCATCCATCTCACAAATTCTTGAAATAGGTTTTTCTTCATTTTTCTTCTGGTTTTGTTCACATTTCTTTCTTTATTTATTTCTAAAATAAAGATTCCCAACTTCTTGCACAGGTATTCAGAACTTCTTGCACATGTATTCTTTTCCCTTCTTCTTCCACTTCCAATCCTCAAATCAGAGTTCTATTTTCGACCCACTTCTCATGTCGATTCAATCAGGCACATGTTTTATTTTTTATTTTGAATATGGACTGTTTTTCTTTCTTTCGTTCTTTCTGATTTTTAGTTGTTGGGTTGTGATTCAGATTTACTTCACCCATGCTATTGTCGATTTTTTGTACTTGAATTTCTGGGTGGCTCCTACAACAGTTGATTAATTAGCTCTCTTTTTTGCGTCCTTAGTCTCATAAGATTCCTATGCTTACACCCTTTTGAGTTCTTTACTATATGGTTTCATTTTCTTTGTTTTCTTATTCTGGGTTTTTGCAATGCTTATCTTCTATTGTATCGACCTTTTCTTTAGATGAGGATTTTTGTTTTTTAATTATTACTCTAACTATGTAAAATTGTTGGTGATAATTGTATCTTATGGGATTGCTTTTGGTTTTTTGTTAGCTGAGTTTATCTAATTTGTTGTTATCTTCTCGTTTTGTTTCATTAGTCTGTATCATTTTCATAGATGTCTGGAGTTTTTATTTGTATACCTGCATCAAGATAATTGCTTTTAGTGGCAGATTGTGAATTGAAAAAGAACAAAGAAAAACACAAGAGAATTTTTTTTTTTTTTTTTGGCTAGGATAGAAAGTAGAAAGTAATTCTCTTTTGATTTTGTTACTATTATTTTTAGTATTTAACCTAAACAAAATAACAGTGACTTGAGATGAAGAAAGAAAGAAAGAAAGAAAGAAACAAGGTAACTATTCCTAAATTCCTTTTATGTGGTAGCTACTATAATTAAGGGAATAAAGGAGCAGAGATTTAATTCTAAGCTGTTAGCCAAAATATTTATGAGGGATACTTTCCATATCAGTGGGAAAGAGCCTTGAGCTAGAATGAGCTAGCGGTCATATTGGAGCTATAATTTAACAGAAAATCTTGATATGTTGTGCTGTCATTTTCTAGCCACATTAAGCTGTAATTTTGGCTGGAATTGACTTTGTTTTTTGTGCTGTTAGTATTGTGAAAATACTCAGTTATGATGCTATACTTGAGTTTGTTGTGTTGTGATTTTAGATAACTTCAAGTTATGGTACTAAAGTTGTCTTAACACGAATGTCTTAATCGGAAAAATTTCATTTAATTTTCTGGTCGTAGTATAAATCTCTCTAGTGGTATTAAAAAAAAGTCAACATTTGGCTGCGTGCCAATTCAAATCCTTCACATGAGACACATGTTGGTAACTTGTCTAACACATGAGACACATGAACACTTGTTGAGCACACTGAATGGACATATTTATTATAATTATTGAGAACTTTATTTTAAGAGTTAAATTGTTTATTTGTTATTGTTTAAAACTAATCAAACATAAAAAGAAATGTGGGAGAAGAATAGAAAATTTTGATAATGGAAAACAAAACACCAATGCTTTCTTCAAAGCATTTAAGCATGTAAAGATAATTTATTTTAGTATTTTTTTTTATTCAATGTTGAATCATTTGGAAACATGTTTATTTATCTCTCCTTTTTTGGCTTTCTTTTACCTGCTCTACTTTCAAATCTCATCTCACACACAAAAACTTAGCTTATATATGATTCTTAGGGAGTCCATTAATTGGCCAATTTGAGCAAGCCCTATAATTAATCCATGTTTAGAACATGAGTTTCTCATTTCAAATTTCCTTTGTCAATAAAATAAACCTTTGACTTTGTTTTTTTTTTTTTTCAAATATAGACCATGTAAATGCACATATATAAAGGCTTGTAGCTATGGTTTATGTTGAATATATAATCTTGTAGCTATTTTTCCCTACTGCCGACCTCCCAAAATATTTGTGGGAGTGAAGAATAACTATATTCATCGTCAAAAAATGAATTCTACAATATTTAGTCTTCAACTTAGATCTTTATAGGCATGGGATCAATTGTGGACAAGCTTGACTTTTATACAAATTCTCTTATTTCAAGTCATTTATGTTCATTTCCATTACATAAAAAAGAGGCAATTTTTCATACTAGAAGCCTAGTTAAATTAATTCAAAAGCAAAGAAAATTCAAGTAGGTTGATTTCAAGTAGGTTCAACTATTTGATGTTATTTGTAACACCCCGTAAAATTATTTTATTTTTTAATGTAGGTAGTGATGAAAAACATTTTTCTTTTGTAATTTGAATATTTATTTTTTGTGGAACTTTTTAAGTTATGAGAAAAATAAAATGAGTTAATTTGAAGGAATTAATTTTTGTAATTAATTGAGGATTTATTGTTAGAAATAAATAAATAAAAA
>JAOANK020000022.1:8342605-8359740 GCA_026257165.2 Telfairia occidentalis | reverse complement strand
ATTGCCAGCAAAGCCAAAGACAAAGCTAACTTCTTACTATTCACACAACGATCTAGTTGCTAAACTTAGCTTATTTTATGTGACTCGTTGTTAAACTTCGGAGTATATTGCTTATTTCGCTGATTGATTCAAATTGGTTTGTATCTTGTGATTGAGTGAACCGGTAGTTGTAACGGAATCCTTACATGAACATCATGAGTATAACCCAAATCACGCACAGCTCATCATACTTGACTATTTCCAAGGATGAACATGCTTTAATACCTTTTTTTGTTAGGAACCAAATTCATATTTGTATTAAAGTGAAGAAAGAAATGGTAAAGAAATAAGAGCTCTCCCCTCGCAATATACTTCTCTAACAACTAACTCAATTTATATCATCCCCCCGAACTCTATCCCGATAAGTAACTCATACCATCTTCACCCTAACAAACTTCTCTAATCGTTAGCTAGTTATGACTAATATACTCCTAAATGCGCCACTAATACAATCCTATCGATGCTTTAGTCTTTGAATTCTTGAATTAAAGTATTCATGTACTTTGTATAGGTTGTATTCAATTTTAACTTTGATTGGCTTCAAACTTATAGGCCATACAAATGAATACCCATTATTTATGTTGACAGTTGAACGAACGGATTCTGAAAGGAGGGATAGGTTGATTGGCCTCCTTGATATAGATCTCCAGTGGCGAATGCATAAGGTATCTGATGGGCAACGTCGCCGGGTGCAAATCTGCATGGGCCTGTTACATCCTTTCAAGGTATTGACTATGGATTTTTACCTTAATGTGAATGATAGGGTGGCCATCAAATTTACTGTGTTATTTGATCCTATTCTTTTTCCATATCCAATTTCTTCACCAATTGATTTTATAGTTTCTCGTGAAGCATTTCCATATTGGGCTGTCTCCTGTTCTATATTTCACATTTGTGGAAAAATCGCAACAGTTTCATTATTTGCTAATTTTCAATTAATCATTTTTATTTGTAGGTTCTTTTGCTAGATGAAGTCACTGTCGACCTTGATGTCGTTGTGAGGATGGACCTTCTGGACTTCTTAAAGGAAGAATGTGATCAGGTATTGAATATTTTTCACTACTACTAGCAATTGATATGTGCTAAATTATTCCCCTGGAATTTCATGCTAAATGGCAATGTCATCCAGAATAGAAGATGTAATTCTGCTTTCTAGTAATCTTACAAATCCAGAACTGCATTCTAGGTTGGAAATTAAGATGATGGATTGACCAATCATGATATCAATATTTTCATTGCCTTTGAGGTGATCAAATTGATGGTGTCTTGCCAACCCGACTTAGGCATTAGTAAGCTCCCATATAGGTTAAAGGTTCAAATCTCCACCCTAACATTGTGATGGTATATTATCCAAAAATAAAATGTTGTTCTTACCTTCCATGTCAATGTTGATAAAAATGTTGAACTCTCGAGTTTATTACGAATATCCTTTTTGTAATTATAGTTTCCCTGCTCTAACGTTTTGTAAGTTCTTTCGGGTTGGGAGCATATTTTTTCTCTCATGGTAATTTCATTTGGTAATGAAATTTCTGCTTTTCTCAAAAAAAAAAAAAAAGAAAAAAAAAACGAAGAAGATCACCCCTTGTAATGGCTGTGAGAGTAATTGAAGAAATGGTTGTTTTTTGATTCAGAAGGGAGCTACAATTGTATATGCAACGCACATATTTGATGGGCTGGAGTCTTGGGCAACTCATATGGCATATATCCAAGATGGTGAGCTAAGAAAGTCAGAGAAATTATCTGAAGTTGAAGAGTTGAAGAATTCTGCCAATCTGCTTTCAGTGGTTGAGACTTGGCTGCGTGCTGAAACTAAACTTGAGAAGAAGAAGAAGCCAACCCCCCCTCCATCCCACACCCACAGCAACATTTCTCCTTTTGGTTCGTCTCTTTTCATGTCATCTAGACATATGGCTTATTACCGTTAGGTTTAGTAGAATTCTTCTTGATCTTCGAATCAAAAAGAAATCCATTATGATTTATTATATTTGCCACTGTTTGGAGTGAAAATTGATTTAAATTAAATGTGGAATATATGATAAAAGTAGAGAAACAATTTGATTTGTGATTTGGTGTGGGATGGACGAGCTATGATTTATTCCTTTGTGATAAACACCAGTAGTGAGACGAAGTAAGAATAATTTTTGATTTCTCACACGATAAGTAAATACAATGATAATTCATATTGACTCTTCGTATAACTTGTCATAGAGAATTTTTTGCCGTATGGTTTTTTTTTTTTTCGTTTTTTTCGAAATAACAAGTTTTATGGTTGCTTAGAAAATATTTCAAAGAATTTTATAGTTCTTTAGAATTAGAATCATTTAAAATTTTGGCACTTCAAAATATAAAATTTAGTGGAATATAGATTTTGGAAACATGGATTTTTTTTTCCATAGTCTTAGATTGTATTTGGCCTCCTAATAGACTATATGTTTGGGGTATATAATCATATGCCTATGAACCATCAAAAGATGAGAGGCAGTAGGACAACTATAGACAAATTCAATATGTTATATACTTGTATTTTATATATCACAAATTTACAATGCTTTGTACATGTAATATGTCAATTACCTCCCAAAGAAAATTCGGTTAAGACACCAATTTTAAATATATTCCACTAGAAATAGATTTAAATACAAATATTGAAAACTAGAAAAATTAAAGTAGATTTTAATTGCCTCAATGTAAGCCCAGATAAAATGAGAACAGATTAGTAGACGTATTAGGAAATGTTGATAGAGATAATAGGAACTGTTGCAAGAGACAAATTGCGGAAGATGTAAAGAAAGATATGTAAAGGCTATGTGTAGATTGAAAAAGATCACGAAGTGTCTCATTTCTTTTTCATATTATTATTTTGTGATGCTGATGTGAGAACCTTGGCGAATTAGCATAGAAATTCATTGGTTGTGCGAACTGCTAGCACACAAACACTAAAATTAAAGGATCAATTTCATTCAACTCAAAACGTTTAGGTTGAAAACTTAGAAATAATAGTTTGAATGTCAAAGGCACTATTCGCAAGTCTTTAATCTAAGGAAGAAACACTCCACAAGTTTTGATAACCTATCAAACATTGAATACTTCCAAACATGCAAATTCTAAGCTATGCACAATTAAAAATTGCAAAAGGAAATTTTCAAATGTTCAAGCAATTTGACAAGACTTAATTTTCATTCATTCAATGAATTCAACAAGATTTCAAAACTTTTTTTTAACAAGAATTTTGGCTATTGATAAATAGCCTTCAGTGGAATTCGAAATTATGGAAAACTAAAACCCTAGAATAAAGTCTCAAAAAACTAAAATCTCAAAAAAGAATAAAATCCCAAAATATATTTGGGATGAATAATAATTCTCTAGCTTAATTATAAAAATACTAAATTTGAAACAAAAATTAAGTTGACTAAAATACAAGATAAGATAACATGACGAGACTTTTATCATCTCTTACGAATGGTAAAGTGAGATAAGACAAGACTCTTATCTTTCACTTCATCTCATGAGTAGTTTTTTTTTTTTTCCTTTTTGGTACTCTTATATGATTTATTTGTACCTTTTAGGTTTTCTTGCATTCTTATATGGTTTCAAGTATATCTTCTATAAAATCTTGACTATTTTTAAGAGTTGCTTCAACTTGAATTATTGGGAATTTGTTGTAAAATAGCTTGATCGAGAAATTTTATAAATAATATTATTAGGATGATCAATAGTACCAATTTGGAGAGTTGGAAACATCTGAAAAATTGATGAACTAAAATTCAACTATTGTTTTTGAAACTAATGTTGTATTAAATTTATCCCATCCCAACGTTTAATTCTATATGTCCTATTGAACTTCTTGATATGGTTTGATTCAGTAATTGAGTTGTTCCAACTGAGAATTCAACTTGAAAATCATTTGAGGCTGCAAAGATTATTTAAAGATTTTGGAGATCTGGTTGATACACTTGGGCTAAGAGAATGCAAAATTAATACTTTCTTCTATTAAATATTTGAAGAAATTAGGTAGATATTTTCTTTGAAATGGTTGGAGATTATATTTTATTTGAAATGGTTTAATTCAATAATACTTCTCTAGTTATACATTTGTATTTATATATCACAAAACTCCATACTTATAATTTACGTGCTAGTCATAGATCACATCTGATTGGAACAATCCATTCCACATAATTTTTAAACCTTTTAGAAATTGATAAGGTTGATGTTGGTTTTTCATATTGATTTTTCCAAGAAAACAAACATTTTTCTTAAAATATTCTCATTTTAATGAGTAGGGGACTCACAAAGTCTTACTCGTTATTGTGTATGGACACTTCTTTTAAGGTTGCATAAGGAGAAGAACGGCTAAAAATGTTTGTTTAAGTTTAAAAAGACTAACCCAATAAATTTAATTTACAAGGTTTAACTCAAATACTTATCGTTTCATTATTAAACAATAGAATGAAGTATTCATAATAGATATACTTCTGATAAAAATAATCTGTAAAAAAACGAAAGAAAGAAAAAGGAGCCCTTCTTCCCTCTTGGCATTTCTTGAGTGATGACTCCATAGATACCATATTTTCCCAACCATATATGTTGAATCATGAGCTCTTTTGCCAAACCAGTGTTTAGAATATTTCATTTAAATAAAGATATAAACAATGACATCCAGACGACGAAAGAAATAAAAATGAAACAATGCTCGTTATACTAACAGAGAAAAAAGGTCCTACCAAAAAAAAAAACTGTTATGCAGACCAACATATTACACATCAAAGTTTTGTGCATATATATTAGAGAGTTGAAATATCATCCAGTACAACAGAAATTAAGAAGGCAGTTTGGTTGTTTTTTTTTTTGTTTTTCCTTTTTTGGGTTTCGGGTAAGTTTCTGAGTCTTACTACTAAACTTCATTCATACACTGCAACATCCATTGACGGTTAATACTCTAAACGGTTAACGATGGATCAGTCACCTCTTACCATCTTTGATCTGGTTCAGTGAAGATACGCAGCAGCTTGATACTGGTAGGCATTTCCAAAGTAGTTTCCATGAGCCGCAGGAGACATGTTGTACGTGGCTGAACCCAAGAGGGATGGGCAATGGTTGTCATTGGGGCTCGGATACATGTACGGTCGGTCGTACATGTACTGTGGGTATCTATCTGTCACTCTAGGATAGAAATTCTTGTCAGCAGCATTGTTGTTATTGACGAGGGGGGCATAACCTACGCCATTTGCGCGAGGTCGCTTTGGTTGAGGTTTTGTAGCCTCGGTCACCCTTTTCTTGTCAGCCTTGGCTTTCTCAAGCTGGAGAACCCGTTTCTGAAGAGGGTCTACCGGATATTGCTCTTCAAGTTTGTGCTCTTCAATGCACTTGATCACGGCCTTAAGGGCCGTCAGCTCTCTGTCGCTAACATCATTCTGAAATTTGTACAAAAACAATGGAGGAGAAGCATCATATAAACTGATGGGCGACAAATGATAATAGAAGTTTTGCAAGGACTAAAATATTGCATGTCCCTGGGGCTACACTAGCGCATAATGTCCTGACTCAGTTTAGAGGATCTAACACCTGCTAGTTTTGATTCCAAGTTCCAATGAAAAGAAAAATCCAATCTAGAGGGAATTCAAGCCTAACAGTATAGTGAGATTCATATAGCCCAAATGTATGCCAGAAGTGTAAAAACAATATTGTGGGATGTCCACTTGAACAAAAAGAAATACAGGACCTGTTAAAGCAATTTCACAAGATAACTATTCTGACCAAATATTAACCAGAAGTCCTTTGCAAAAATATATATATATTTTAACCAGAAGAAGAAAGATTGTCAATTTCTCCCCCATGTTTCATTACTTTTTTGTGTGTGTGTGTATTGAGGTGAGGCTCCTTCCTACATGGTTTGAAGCCACTGGTATAGTGTACTAATCCTACTAAAGAATTCAAGAATCATGCTTATTATATCATGTCTCCAGCACCAGGAACCAATATCAATTTCTAACGTTATTCTTAGATTCAGAGAAGTGACGAAATAAAACTCAGTTAATATGGAAAAACCTGTGCGGTAGGGGATGCATTTCCAGATTTGACTGGTGAAGACACTTTTTTTGCCTCCTTTAGATAGGACTTCAGCAACGGCACTGGCGAGAAGTGTTCTGTCAGTTCAAATGCAAAAGCCAAATTCACTGCATCGATTTGCCTTCCACTGTTAACCAATATTTCGATGACACCTGCAGAAACACAAGAAAAGAAACAATTAACGAGAGAACTGAGAACCAAAAAGAGGTCGTAGCTTTTCCAACATTTTGGTGCGTATATTTTGCCAATTTTCAAGCACCCAATATGACTAGTGCTTTCATGCTTTTGGTTGTATAACTTCCAAAGCAAACAATTCAGAATTAGGGGAAAAAGAAATGATCAAATGAGTTGTTAACATCCTCCCCCAGAAAAATGAGGTAAAGTCATTGTGTGTGACATGAAAAAGATGAGAAAAGACTACTCTTCCCTCAAAAATACTTGGAAAAAATGTGCAAAGAGGCATTGAAAGAGTTGGAGTTTGTTTCGGAAACTGTTTTTAAAACTAAGTTTCTGTTTTTGTTTTGACAAATGTTACTAAGAACTGTGATATAAGGATGTGTACAAGTTATGCTATTGTATGTTATGATATATATATATGTGCGCGTATATTATTATGTATTTATCCTTTATAGTAATTGTACATGCTTTAGATTAGGGTTCTCTTGTGTACCTATATATAGTGACCTTCTCTACGGAATAAGACAACACATTTTCTCCTAATCTTAAGAACGGGCATTTAGAATATACTAAAGTAAACTAAAAGAAACAATTTTACAAATAATTAGCTATGCTATGTTTAAGAAAATCATTTTCAGACAAAGTGGCATAAAAAATATTATATTCCATGAGCTAGCTTTTTTTAACAAAAAAATCCACCTCTACCAACTTGATCAGAAATCACAACCAACCTGATCAGAAATCACAACCAACCCTACATGATTTTTTTTTCTTAACAAAAACTTTTTCATTGAATATGGGTAAAGGAATACAAGTTCAAAGAGATACAAACTCCCAAAGGAGTGAAAAAAAAATAAAAACAGCAAACATAAGAATAAAAAAGATGTAGGTAAACGTCAAAGAAAGCAAAATGTCAAGAATGTGAATCAAAAACATCTAAAACCCAATCCATTTAAGACGAATCATTTGTGTGGATCTTGCTGAATATGGCCACCTGGAACAACTTTATCTACCTTGTGATTGTGTTTTTCAAGGACAATGGCTAACTTCAAATTGTATTCTTTAAATATTTCAATTTGCCTATTGCAGTGAGCAACTTTCAAGAGAACCCTCTCTTTTTCAATTGATTTCAATCTTGAGTCAAGGTGAGCAATCCATAACGAGAGAGAATCAAAAGGATCAACAGAGGGCTCCATTTGAATACTTAAGGAAGAATCCACGAAGATGAGAGAATAAAAAGAAATAAAAGAAACCCTTCGACTTTCAAATCACACTTTTAGAGAGCTTTAATGAAGAGAACACGCCAACCGAAATTAACTTCCCCAATTCCAAGCCATTCTCGATCCATAATGAAGATAAAAGGTGGAGAAAAACGAATAGATGCCAATGCAAAAACAAAATCTGACTATTGGCCTTCTGCCTTATATGAATCTTTTAAGCATTTGGATAAGGTAGATAAATTGTAATGATGTCCATTTCAAACCAGATGTACTTTTATGTTCTCACAAAACAAATAACAATCTTTAGAATTTGAAACTTTTAAAACATTGTATATGAATTTAGAAAATGTTATTTAATTTAGGGATCATAATCAAATATATTTAGCCTAATTTGTTCTATTATGTTCAAAATCTGACTCAAAAGTGATCAGACACCCAATCTGTTCATTTAAGAAAATCCACCTCAAGGCCATAATTTAAAGTAGATTAAGTCATGGTCCATTAAGAATGAAAGACAGACCTGGCATTTTGTCCGATAACCCAAGAGATCGACATAAATCAGCTGCTTGGCGGCGACGGGAGACCATTGGTACGAGCCTGGATAACTCTACGTCATTAAAATCAGATGCAATGCCAAAAGTATCCAGAAGCTGCAAAAAGGCATGAGCCTCCAATGAGTTGCCATTACTAGCATCCACATCAAGAGCATCCAACTTAGGTTTCCATTCTCCAGCAATTTTCTTTGCGTGCACCTTAACATCAGCAGAAATCACTTCAGAAACAGAGACAACATCCATAGTTTTCAGTAAAATGCTTAAACATTCCATCAACATGATGCAGGTGCGACGTGAACCCAGTAGATCTGAGTTCTTCTTTCCATCCAAGTTTGATCCACTGTAGAAGTCTTCCAAAGAGTCCAAGACCATACAGGCTGGGTTTTCTGCAGCTTTTAGTGCAAATGGAATCTCCTCCCGTATTCCAGCAAGGTTCTTCCGATTGTCTGAAATAAATTTGTGCAGCCCTGCTGAGTCCATTTCTTCACATAATTGTACTAATTGAGGGTAAGACTTGACCCCAAAGTGTCCATCATCATCAGAAGTATCTTTCAAATCTTCCGAGTTATTTTCATTAGTCAAAGAATCAGGAGGCTTATCTACCACATTTAGTTCCCCACTTTGATAGTCATCAGGGCAAGCAGGCATTTCTAAAGACACTTTCCTATGCTTTTCTCGAGCATTAGCAATGGCAAAAGCTGCAGCATCTCTCTTCTTCTGAAGGCTCTCCAGCGAGGCTTGCTCTTTAGCAAAAATAGCAGCTTCCCGCTTCTCTAACATTTGACGAGCCTCTGTTGTTTTGATTTCATATTCCTTTTCTTGGTCTTCTAACTCATCAAAACGCCTCTTCAATGATTTCTCCAGCCCATGGAAATGTTCTTCAAGTTCTTTCCATTTCAAGTTAAGTGTTAATGCTTTGTGGCTTTCAAGCTCAGCAAATGCTTTCTGAAGCTGTTGTATCTTAGAGGTCGTAGAGTCGATTAGTGTTGCAACTGAATGTGTGACATCCATGGCAAAGGAGCTGAAGTTGATAGGAAGAGAGAAGATATCACAAACTGTCAATTTTGATTTATTCATCAAATCAGGCGTCCATTAAAAAAAATAAAATACGAATACTACGACTAGCATGAAACCAAAATATATAAATATATATATATAAAAATAAAGCTTTCACTTCATACATCAACAATGAAGCACTACACCAAGTCAACTTTAAAATAGCCAATTTGAATATCTACTGTGACAATCAGTTCAAATTACTATATCCTCATAGAAAAGTACCACATAAACTATGAAAGGAAACAAAAGGCACAAATACCTAGGTCGACATACTTTAAGGATTTAAGCTGCTTTAAGTAAGTCCCTCCAAGAAGAAAGCAGGTAGATTCTAGAAGAGAAACAAAATGAAGCTTAGATTTTTGTTTCTAAGCAATGACTCAATAAGGCCCCGCATATTGTTGAATAATAAATCAAATACAATAATGTCCACAAGGAAACCATGGCTTCTTTTTCAGTCTTAGTCACCAATCGAATAACCTGGAAGTGACTGTTTAAGATGGCCGAAACATCAATAGGAAGTAATACATTTCTGAATTTAGCCTTCTTGGGGTTATACTCTCTTTTTTTTAATAAGAAACAAAAATATTGGTGAAGTAACATTTACAACCATAATAATTTCAAAAACAATTCTTACTGAAAAAATTGATTCAAGAATGATAACTCCTAAAAGAAAGTAGAAGCCAAAAGAATAAACAAAAAGAAAGAAAGAAACTCCTTTAAAGAGAATTGTAAACATAAATTATTTCACTTGCACCCAAGTTTTTTAAGCTGTAATGCAAGCATGATGAGGGAGCAATTTTATGGCGCATCAAGTAACTGAGAACTCATCAACAAAGGTTGTAACCAGTAATTGTGGTTATAGTTAACCCCACATTGGTGTTTAGATGTTGATAAGTAACTACCACTAATAGTGTAATACCTGGAAAATAGTAGAAACAGTCCAATGCTTTACTGCTTATTCCAGGTATATAAACCACGTCTACAAAGCTAACGTTACATGATTACCATGGCTTTCCTTCTTCCTCTCTCCTCAGTATTGTCCATCCATTTTATCAGTCTGTTTGCCGTCCTATGGAACCCATTGTTGCTAAGATGTCGTCACAGCCTTGTGGAACTATCCTGAATCCTCCTAGGGAAAGTTGTATATAGCAAAAAGAGTTTCAAGTAGCTTTTAATAACCTTCTAAATATGGCAGATTTGAGATTGTTGATAAGATATCAAATGTTTTGCTTTAATCTGTTGACCTTGGGTAAGCGACGCAAATTCATGATCATCCCCTAGTTCTTTGTCACTCCAGATAATACAAAAAATATCCGTCAATTATGGAGTCGTTTGATTAGAAAAATGCTCAAAGGAAAGATTTACAAACATTTTAAAACAATCAAACGATGGTTCAAAAGAAACACATCTTGGTTCCTGCTGGATCAAAGGACTCAAGTAGGAAAGATCTGAAAAGAACACTAATTCCTAGGAAACAAAAGATTTGAGAAGAATATGAAAGCCCTGGTCATAAGTACTCTAAGTCATTTGCTTTAGCAATTCAAGAAAAAAAAGGAAAATCAGGATCCTTCTATAAAGATTGAAGTTATATCATATATGAGGTTTTTGACAGGATAGTGTGGGAATGTATAATTGTGGTTGCTGCGTAGAAAATACTTCCAGTGACAACTCTAAGATTATTTCCATCATTGGAGAAACCTTTGGTCATGTTCACTCCATTCACCCTTTCCTCCTTACAAAACACTCCTAAGATGGTTTTATCCAAATAAAGTGAGCATTCTTAGTGTAAAGAAGGGATGGTCATTGTTTAACGATTTGAATTTGAAGTTATAAATGATGAATTACAGGGAAGAACCTAGGGGAATTTTCATAGGAACCTTCCAGTAAACTCCGTAATATCGATTCATTCATTATGATAGAGCCTAGAGGAGAAATGCAGAGTTTTAGAATAACAATTGCTTTTTATTTTTTTTTTGTGAAGTATCTAACTTAGAATAACAATTATAGGGCTAGGCAAAACCTGAAGTGTAAGGATGCTTATATTAAGCGAGTATTTGGATTGAGTTGTGCACATGAAGAGGGCGGATAAGACTGGGAAGCTTTAGTGGGAGTAAGAAACAAATACTGTCTAAAATACAAAATTTAGGGGAAGGAGTCCAATATTGCTGCTAAACTATAGGGTTTAAGTAGGGCCTCAAATCGGATAGCCCCCAGCATTTCCCTACATCTCCTGTGACCTAGAAGCACCACATCATATCTTGAGCTACTTTCTAGAATGATTATCCCTACATACTAACATGAGTTCTTTTACTTTTGTCCTCACTCACATACTTTCTAAAAATTTTCCTACAAGTTCACCTAGTATAGAATTTCTGTAGGTTAAGCATGCTTAACCATAAAGTTCCTAGTAAATGGCACCGACACTAATGAAATGTGCACTTTGTAGGTTTAGAAGTAACTATAAATTTTTATGCTATTTTTTTAATCATGTTATTTCATTCAAGCATAATCTTAGGGTCTCATTTTAATACATTATCAATTCATTTATGTGTCCCTTCCCTCGGGCATCATAAGTTGATAGAATCAAAACCTTGAACTTTGAATTTGAGTAATTACCTTCAAAACTAATGAAACCATTGTAGTTAAACCATGCTGTTGATTGTAACTACGTTAGTTGCCGATATGTAGGATTATGACAACCTTTCATGGAAGCTAAGCCACCGCAGGAAACTAAAGGATGATGAGATCAATGATTGGGCTAATTTCATGATGCTGTCTGCTGATTATCATCCAAATTGTGGTGAGGACTCTTGGGTTTGGAACGTTGACAAAAATGGAGCTTTCTCCACAAGATCCTTAACCCTCCATCTATGCGAAGAACATCCCTCTCAAGATAGCACTCCATACAAGAACATATGGATGGATTCTTACCCTCAGAAGGTCAAATTCTTTCTATGGAAAATTAGTCACAAGTGCGTCAACACTCATGACAGATTTCAAAGGAGATGCCCCTGGATTTCTCTCTCCTAGCTGGTGCATTCTTTGTAGAAGGATGAATGAATTTGTGGATCACCTATTTGTTCACTGCCCTTTTTCCAGTGATATTTCGCTTCATTTCAACACTGTTTTTGGCTGGTCTACTGCACCTCCTGTATCTATTAAAGATTGGCTTCACTTAATCCTTCACGTTCCACCTATTCACCGGGGACAAGAAAATCTTATGGGTATGAATATCTTTTTTTTTTAATAAGAAACAATTTCATTGATTGGATGTAATTTATAAAAGGGAGTAAATTATCCAAAGATTACAAAAAAGGAACGCCAATTGCTTATTAAAGAAGCAGGGCTATAATTACAAAAGGATTGCTTTCTTTTGCACCAAGATAAGGCTAAAAGGAGAGTGGCATCTATGATAGCTTCCATGTTGCGTTCCACTCCTTTGAAGATCCGATAGTTCCTTTCGTTCCAAATGATCCAAAGGGAAGCTCGATTTAAGTTCAACCATAAAGTTCCTTTTTGTTTGGTGAAGGGATGTTGAGTGAGAACCATATTCAGCCAATCTAAAACGCGGGCCTGATTAGTTCTAGACCAGTTGAAAGGCTGCAAAAGATGAGACCAAATCTGTGAAGAGTAGCTACAATGTACAAGAAGATGGCTGGCAGATTCACTCATGGCCTTACAAAGGCAACACCAATTTGGGGAGATGCAAATCCACAAGCTGCGTTTTTGGAGATGACCGTATGTATTGATGATAAAGATGGCTAATTTCCCATATAAAGAACTTGATCTTCTTTGGGAAGGAGTCATACCATATATTTTGTACAATCCGTGGTTTTGTTGAGAGGATAATGCAGCAAGGTGTTGAGTTAGGGACTTTGTGGAAAAGAGGCCGTTTTTCTCTTACTTCCAAATCCACGAACCCAAGCAACTAGATAAAGTAGGGGTGATGAGAGTGGTTAGGGCAGCCCACTCACTAGTTTCCTCGTCATTCAGATTTCTGCAGAAATTGGGAGTCCAAGATTGGTTTGCCTCATTCCAAGAATCAGCCACCAAAGCATGTTTGCACATGGAGAGGGAATAAATGAGGGGGAAAGCGTTGCTTAGAGGCTGCTGAGTGATCCATGGATCATCCCAAAGAAGGATCTCATTGTTGTTGCCCACCTTGTAAATGATATTCTGGTATAGAAGATCACTGTTGGCAGAAATGTACTTCCAGGGGCTTTTTGAAGATGCTGCAGCAGTAGGGCCTGGCTTTGTATCCCTGTGGGAGGAGCCAAATTTTGTTGCTATGACCTTGCGCCATAAGAGTTCCTTTTCAAAACAAAATCGCCATACCCACTTAGCCAAAAGGGCTTTGTTTCGATGTATTAGATCATTGATTCCCAATCCCCCTTTTGTAAGAGGAAACTTGATTTTGTTCCATTTGAGTAGATGGCGGGAGGATTTTGTCTTTGTTTCCAGACCAAAGGAAATGAGCAAAAAAAATTTCAATAGCAAAAGCAACTTTCTTTGGTAGGTAAAATAAGAAGAGGTAATAGGTCGGAAGGTTAGAAAGGGTAGCTTGAATGAGGGTAAGGCAGCCTCCTTTGGATAGGAAGTTGGAGCTCCAACTATGCAGTCTCTTGTCCACTTTGTCAATAACAGGTTGCCAGAAATTGATCTTTTTAGGATTACCATTCAGAGGAAGGCCAAGGTAGGTAGAAGGCCAACACCCAGCTTTACAACAGTGCCTATCAGCAAGAGAGAGAACCATTGATTCATCACAATTCACCCCAAAGTTTTCTGATTTCTGCCTATTAGTGTTGAGCCCCAAACAATGTTCAAACCTGCTGACAACATTGAAAAGATTGTCCAAGCTACTGTCTTCAGAAAAAAGCAGTGTATCATCAGTGAATAGTAGGTGGTCAATGGAGATATTATTTCTAATATCAAATCCTCTAATCTGTCTTTGTTGAGAAGCATAGGAAAGCATAGCTCTTAGAACATCCATGATTAGGATAAATAAAAAAGAAGATAGAGGGTCTCCTTGGCGCAATCCTCGAGTGGCCTTGATTTTTCCCCTTTGCCTTTCGTTTATGATGATAGAGAAGTTAACCATAGAGATGTAGCCTTTGATCCATTTCCTCCATTATTTACCAAAGCCTATGTAAAACAGCATCAAGAAAAAATCAGTCAACCTTGTCAAAGGCTTTCTCAATATCAAGTTTGATCACCACTTCTTTCTTCTTTTTCCTTTGGTATTCTTCAATGATCTCATTGGCAATCAAGGATACGTCTAAAATTTGTCTATTGTGGATGAAAGCTGATTAGTAAACTGATATGACAAAAGGGAGGATCTTCTTCAATCTTTTGGATAGCACTCTAGCAACAATCTTAGAGAGACATGTGAGATTTATAGGTCTATAATCCCCAACTGGTTTCGCATTGATCTTCTTTGAGATGAGGGCTATATAGGTCTCATTTAAGCTTGCATTGATGATGGCGTTCTGAAAAAATCTTGGAAGACTAGAATAAGGTTATTCTTGATAATGTTCCAAGATTTTTTAAAGAATTCAGTAGAGAAACCATCAAGTCCCGAGGATTTGTTGCTACCAAGGACATTTACAGCTAGCTTGATCTCTTCCAAGGTGAAGGGAGCTTCAAGGGAGACACTTTGATCCAAAGTTCCACTCAATGTAGGTGGGGAAAGCTCTCTGATCTTCATCCTTGGAATAGAGATGCTCATAGAAATCCACAAATTCAGTCACAATGTCTTCATCACATAGGAGATTAGAGCCTTGTCTTGATAAAATTTCAGTGATTGAATTCTTTCTTTTCTTTGCAGCCGCATATCTATGGAAAAAAACCCATGTTTTCGTCACCTTCTAAGGACCACTTCAGCTTGCACTTTTGTCTCCAACATTTTTCCTCTCAGGCAATAATAGATACAAGCTCCTCCTTTAATGCAATTCTTTTTTAAATAAGGTCAGTAGTTAGAGGACCATTTTCTTCCAGGGAGTCAATTGTAGCAATGTCACTGGGGGTTCTTGACTTTTGAGCAGGGATATGGCCAAAGGTCTCTTGATTCCATTCTTTCAACGCTAACTCCAGCTTAAGTCCCTTTAGTTTCTAAATAAAACCGTGTCCAGGCCATCCAACAATAGAGTTGTTGTTCCACCAATTTTCTAGGAAGGCCATAAATGTTGGGTGTTGAAGCCACATGTTCTCAAATTTAAATGAAGAGGGCACCATTTCAAGCTTCCTAAAGAGAGCTGCAATGGGAAATGATCAAAAGAAGGCTGCTCAAGTCTTTTAACAGACACATTGGTGAATTTCGTAACACAGGAGTCGGATATAAGGAAACGATCAATGCGAAAGAGGGTGGGAGGATCACGAGAATCTGATCAGTGTAAATGTCGTTGCTCATAGGAAGGTCAATGAAACCACTTTGGTTGATGAAGTTGCCGATCTCCTTCATAGATGGAGTTGGATGAGTTCCATTTGAGTTTTCGTTGGCCCAACGGGTAATGTTGAAATCTCCCCCCAATATCCAATTTTCATTGTAGAGACTGGATAAATCCTCTAGCTCTTGTAAGAAATGAAGACGTTGATCATCATATGGAGGGCCCTAGATCCTTATCAGCCAGAAACTAAAATTAGATAAAGAAATGTTTAGGGAGAGAGAGTAAGCACCTTCGGTGATGGATGAGGTGGAGAAAGATTGATCATTCCAGAGAATTAGGATTCCGCCAGAAGACCCCAAAGCATCTAGGGAGGTCCAACTGATGTTTTTGCTGCTCCAAAGGGACTTGATGAGAAGACGATCAACATTGCAACATTTTGTTTCTTGAAGGATGACTATAGAGAGGTTGTGTTTGAGAATAGTCGATTTGATCAGCACACTTTTCTTCCAGGAGCCCAAACCTCTGATGTTCCATGAAATGATAATCATACAAAGGTGTTTTGCCCCTCCCCATTGTCAGAGGCTTCTGCTTTCTCGTAAGAAATGGAAGTGTGTAGACTTTTTAGCTCTCTGATTCCTCTTGCTTGCTTGGCTGATAGTTTGTTCTTGTTTTTCCTAACTGGTATGGCCATAATGCAAAGACCATTTTCATACAATTGGGGGAGATGGCCCACGGGTGATAGTTGTAGGGGTTGAAAAGGTTGTGGTGTTGTTTGGGAAGAGGGTGGATCATCTCACAACAAGGGGCATCAATGAGGGGGGCAGAGTCAGGGGGCCCTGCTTCCAGATAGGATAGAGTCGGGGAAAGAGGGGAAGATGGGAGAGGGCTGGTTAGGTACTCATTAGTGTCTGGTTCAAAGGGAAGGCTAATTGATGAGTATTTGGTGCCAGGAACAAAAATGGTTTTTTGTTCATTAATGGTGAGGTTTTTTCGATGGCTGTGTTGGGTAAGGCAGGAGGCTTCTGGTAGGTCAAGGGGAGTCTTTGTCTGCGGGTCTTTTTTTTGTGAAGGAGATAGAGGAGGGTGGCTGGTCAAAGCGCCTGGAAAAGTTTTTTAAAAAATTCCCAAAAAGAGGGAGGGAGGCAGAGCGTGGGCCCAAAGGTTCAGAAAAAGGCGGGGTAGGAGCAGACGGTGGGATGGATGGGACAGGGCTGGTCTCTTGGGCACAAGGAATAAAAAATGGAAAAAAATCGCCGAAATTTCAGCAATATATCGAATATCGGGGGGTCTTGATATATTGTGAAAAATCGAAATATCGTCGATTTTGATATATTACTAATATATCGTCAATGAAGTATAAAAGCCAACTTTTGGAAGGGTGGGTTGTGCGTGCCTCTGGTGTACATGAGGGCGCGCGTTCAAATCCTTGAAATTGCATCTTCCATTTTTTTTTTTAAATCAGTTTTTTCCTTTTCTGTTTTATCTATTTTGTTTTTTTTTTTTTGTTCTACCAATTATTTACCATTTCCTTTCTACATTTTCAATCTTTTGAAGGAAAAATTAAGATTCATTTGATATTTCATATATAATATTTCCAAAATTTTTAAAATTTTCAAATTTTCAAATTTAAAAAT
>JAOANK020000022.1:8313291-8334606 GCA_026257165.2 Telfairia occidentalis | reverse complement strand
TGTTTTATGGAAATTTGATTTCAAGTTTGAAAAATCTTTCTAGAACTTTTAATTAAGAGCATGCATGCTAGTAACGATCCTAGGTAAAGTTTAAGTTTAGAAGTCGGGTCGTTACATCCTTCCATCCTCTCCAAGCTTTATCATAACTAATATTTAGTCCATGTTTTCTATACATATATTCGACAATATAGCGTGGTCAACATTATATCTTACTATTAATCTTAAGAATGAATTTAACACACTCGCTAACCATAAATGTTGTAGCTTGTCTGTGGTCATTCTAAACAACATCAAGAGCGCAGTCATGATAATTAAGGAACTTCCTAATAACCCGTTGGTCACCATCACCATATTGGGAGGACCAAAGATACCATCTACATTATCCAGACATCGAACAACTAATTATTTTTTCTTTGATTAATGGTCTTAAATTGAAAACTTCCATTTAGAGCATACCATATACAACTTTTTTTCAATTCAACCTTACTTTGAAAGACACAATGTTCTTTTATGCAGAAACCAGACGCCAAGGAATCAAATTGAATGATATCCATAAACTTAAAATTCTTCTTTTCAGGTTGATAAACAACTAAAGACTGAGAACTTCCGACTATACACCTCATATTTGTGTTATTGTCCATTTCAATGTCTTTTATATCTATGACAACACAACAATCACGACACATGTCACTAGAAATCACAGATAAAACCCAAAGAACATCTCTATCCTCCGATATCCTAAGGATTTTCGACTTATTACAACTATTTTTGTATAAGGTTAAGCATGTTACCTTTTGGTTGGGACCAACATGAAGCTGTTTTGAAATGACATCAATAAAATAAGCAATTGATGAAACCATGGGAATCAAAATATTGAAATTAATGTAATGACACCTTTCATCCCATTGACCACCGTACAAAGTAGTTATCAATTGAAATTTTGACATTGTAAATGTCGAATATAAAAGTATGGTAAAGGTGATGATGATGGTGATTGAATAGAAACTTAAGTTAAAAGATGAACATGGAAAAATTAAAAAAAAAAAAAAAATCTCATGGTTCAAAACTAACGTAAAGGAGATGGTGTAACAAAACACCAAAATTTCTCTAATTGAGAACTAAAATTTAAAATAGATTCTAGAAGAAAGAGAATGTAACAAAAAAAAAATTGAAAAATGAAAGTCAAAATTCTCTAATTCAATAGCAATGTTTAAAAAGATTTGGAGAAAAAAGATTGCAACAAAAAAGAAATGAGAAATCAAAATAAAAAATTATATAATTCAATACTAATGTTTAAAATCTGTTTTGAAAGGGAGAGATTATAACAAAAAAATCTAAAAAATTTAGATGAAAATGGGAAACAAAATCAATTAAAACCTACGTGAAAAAAGAACTTAGTAGAGAGAGAATGTAAGAATAAAAAAATCAAAATCAGTTAAGAAGAGAATCCAAGAGAGATAATTGAGGAAAAATTAAACTTGATTTTAAAATTAGAAAACATAATAAAAAATATGATGAACATTTTTCAATATGAAAAGTGGTTTGACCATCCTTCAAAATGAAGAGAGAAAACAGGACACTCCAATTTCTCAAGTATGAACCCAAATCCAACTAAGCCAAAACTCATATAAAGCATCTATAAATGGAGAAATTACCTTAATGTGAGGGGATTCAAAATTCAGATCGAAGACTCCGAAGAGCAAAGACTTTCCTTGTACTCAAAAAGGAAAAAAAAAAAGAGCAAAGACTTTCCAAAAATTAAAGGTTCTAGACTAAGACTTAAGGTTTTGAAGACAAAACTTAAATAGTTAGACTTGAAGAGTTTCTAAAGACTCTCACCGAAGATTTGAAGATTCTAAACACTCTAGACTAGACTTTAAAAACTCCAAGAAGATAAAAGACTTTTTAAAGACTTTAAGATTGAAGCTTTCTTGAAGAGAGTTGAAGGCATCTAAAACATACAAGAATTCAAAACATCCATCAACGCTTCAAGAAGAGTGAAGTTCAAGATTCAATTTTGAGAATAAGGGCTCCAGCCCTCGAGTTAGATATACGTCCAAGAAAAAGAATAAGAGGATCATACATTAGATATTATATTATCACTACATCAAACTAATACAAGAATTCAAGTTCAATTTCACGAAATATATTTCTCTAGAAAATCTCGTGTGAACGAGCATTTTTTCTAAAAGTTATCTCAAATGCACCATAAATCATGTACGACATCTAGATTGTGTATGACGTACACAATTTAAGTATTTTGTTTTTTTTTTTTTAATTGTGTACCATATACATGAGTTATGACTTATCAAAGAGTACCGTACTTTTACAAATAGTTTCAAGCTTTACCCGATTTTTACATTTCTTTATTTAATCTACATTATTAAATTTTTTCTTTTAGGATACTTTTGTTATTATTTTTTAGGTTTAAATTCTATTTTGGTTCATAAACTTTCAAATTTATTCTAAATTTGATCATTGAACTTTTAAAATATTGATTTTGGTCTCTAAACTTTCAAGTTTGTTCTATTTTAGTCTCTCAACTTTCAAAATGTTTATTTTAAACCTAAACTTATAAAAAATAATCATTTTGACCATTGATATATAATTTTGTCATCTAATATTTATTTTTCCAACGCTTATCTACAATTTATGTAACTTAGATACATACTCGCATTACACATGTTTTTACATATATTTGAAGTTATGTCATTGATTTGTTAAAAATAAAATAATGATAGAGACCAAAATGATTTACTTTTTGAAAGTTTATGGACCCAAACGAACATTTTAAAAGTTCAACAACCAAATTGGAACAAGCCTAAAAGTTTGAAGACTCAAACGGATATTTAAAAAAATTAGGAATTAAAATAGAACTCGAACAAAAATAGAATTTAAACTTATTTTTTAAAATTAACCCCATTTTGTAAAATTTTAATCTTTGACATATCCGATGCCCTTTGGTTCATTCTCGTAGAAGACAAATTCGCTTCCCAGGCTTCACTGTATATTCCGCTGTGGCAGAAATGACGAGGGAGCTCAGAACTGAAGTTTTACCCTCCTTTGAAGGGTGAGATCTTCGTGGAGTAGCCAGTAGATTTTATATAAATCGTGTGAACAGTATTTCTGGGGAAGAAACAAAACCTCATCATGTCGAAGTGCTTCCTGAATCGGACTAATTGCGCAAGGATTTTTCTCTTATCGCCATTATCTTGCTCTCCTATTCATGCGTCTTTTCCGAAAACCTTTTCCGTCGCCAAGCCCGGAAAGATTCAGTCACTGAACCTGTAATGATTTTCTCGTTTTCAATTTCTGTATGACGGAATACATTTAATCTGTTCCCAAATTCTGAAATGTCTGCTTCTAAAGGAAATGAAGCTGTTTTTGATTTTCTTAGGAAAAAGAAGAGGAGGTTGGACGAGGTATGTGTAGAAAGATACCAGCAATACAGCCGAACAATCATACAATCGTGGATATTACAAGGTAACCCTGATTTCATTTGTTCATGATGGTGAACTTCTTTCTCTTTCTGTGTTCCGTAAACAAATTTTGTGTAGGCAAAGTATTGGTAGACAGCAAAGTAGTGAGTAAAGCTGGAATACCGATCGGCGATAAAGCTAAGGTTGAGATAATTGCTGTAGTTCCGAAATATGTATGTAGGTGATAAAACTTAGCTGAAAACTACGTGTGTTTTTTCCCCACCATGTATATCGATGCTTCATCCCCATTAAACTAGATAAAGTCTATGAAGTTAATATAACAAACTGTTTTACTATTTCTATTTCATAAAATCTAGAGCTGGATTCAAGTTGGAAGCTGCCATTGAACAGTTGGGTGTTGATGTTGCTGGTAAAGTTGCTCTTGATGCTGGGTTATCAACGGGGGGATTTACTGACTGTTTGCTTCAGCATGGGGCTTCATTTGTATACGGAGTTGATGTTGGCTATGGGCAGGTAAAGTTTATCAACTTTGTCCTAACACATATTGTACTTATCTACTTAATATAGTTGACAGTTGATAAGTGTGTAAATAACTATCTCTAATAGAATAGTAGAATTGCCCTTCATCATTTCTGGAAAGTTCTATTAACAATTTTATTTACGTGTCTATCTTTTACCAAAGAGGCAGATGAATTGAACAGGAACTTCAAAAGAGGGGGAGATAACTAGAAATTAAATCCAAGCCCAGGCTTAAGGGATAGCAAAATCCCATCCAACTAATGAAATTTAGTAACAAATGTCAATTACAGAACTCTTTGGCATTAGAAAGAAACCCGAGAAGAAGCATAATATCTCAGATGCTTCCAACCCTACCCCACAATACCCTTCATCCTTCAATCTTATTACCAGCATTTCAAATTTCTCCAAAAAAGGAGCCAACAGTGCGTTATAAGATAATCTCGAGATTGTCTTTAGGAAAGTAGTGACAATCTTAATAAGGATGAAATCTGTCACTAAACAGGAAATGAACCATTCGGATAAAATTAAATTGTTCTTGTATACACAATATGCGAAGACGAGGGGTCGCCTTTACAGTTATAAAGGATCTAATTTAAATTAACCATTCAAGATTTTGAGTTTGAGTGTAAGCAAAGAATTGTTGTAGTTGTCATTAAAACTTGTAAATCTATCTGAAACTGGCTTGTAAGTGAAGAAAATAAAGGGGTATATTCAGGCTACAAAGAGTCTGAAGGGATTAAGCTTGGTCTCTCCTTTAAATGTATTTGCCTTTAGATTGGTTTGTCATTAAGTAAATGCATGGGACAGAAATTAAGGATCTGGTTCTCGATCTCCATGGAGGCCATGAATGAAGGACTTGGTTCTTAGGTCTGTTGTTTTATTTTTACTAGAAGTGTTTGTTTAACCCAATGAATTGATAAACCAATGTTCACTTTGGATACCTAACCTTTAATATTGATGTAGGAAACTAGCAAATAATGTACCCCACACTTTCTTCTGTTCTATTGCGATGCATCAATGATCTGCAGAATTTTTAGGTTGCCAACAAGATTCGCGGAGATGAACGTGTTTGTGTGATGGAAAGGACAAACTTAAGATATCTAGCTGGGCTTCCTCAAAAAGTTGATATTGTGACTCTGGACCTTTCTTTCATCTCTATTCTTTTGGTACGGTTTTAATGGCTGCAGAAATGTGTTTCAATAATTATGTTGTATATTCAGTTTGTTAAATCAAACTTGATAGCATGGTTAAAGATGAGTGTACTGTATAATTGTCTATTTTCTCTCCCCCCTGCCTTCCTTCGATTACTTTGCAGTTCATGTTGTGAAAGAGCTTGTTAAGTTGTTTCTCTAAGGTAATTTTTGTACCATTTCGTCCATTCTTAGACAACATTTTGAGTTTTTTAAATTAAAAAATAAACAATTTTCCTTATAATCTGCGGTCAAGATTTTATTTTGCAAATAACTTTTGAGAAACAATCTTTTTCCATGGTGTTTCATCACTATACCCACTGAAATATTTCATATTATTGACCAGCTCTATTTCTGAATAAGTAGTGAAGAATTATCATTTATGC
Organism: Telfairia occidentalis; assembly: GCA_026257165.2. NCBI lineage: Eukaryota > Viridiplantae > Streptophyta > Magnoliopsida > Cucurbitales > Cucurbitaceae > Telfairia > Telfairia occidentalis. The sequence continues at coordinate 8,329,071 of JAOANK020000022.1, read as the reverse complement.
AGAACAAAACTTTTTTTCTATGGTGTTGCATTGAAATATGCTTAGCCTTTCATGTAATTGCCGTGGCAAAAGTAAATGCAAATTCACGTTTCCAGGATCCCTAAAGGAGAAGATGAGGACAGAACCTCTAGGGTTAGGAGACCTGCAACGTTTAGGGGGCTTTTGGGGACAATATCAAAACCTGAAATTTTGGAATCAAAAGTTCAGGAACAGGAGGGGGAAAATCAACAGCTTTGAGAATTGGATGTCTGTAGCTAATTAATGTGCAACTGCATATCAACCAGTTTTCATTACATGAATTCTTTTTCTTTTAAATTCTTTTTTTCTTTAAACAAAATAATAGAGTACGAATAATGGCCACAGACTTGGTGCATCTTATTGTAATTATATTACCTCCTTATCTTGGCTCTCTTATTATAATTAGTTGGTATGGTCAAATGTTGGTATGGTTATTAAAGCCATAGTGTATCATAGTTCAAATTTGATCACTAGTACTAGTGTCTTGATTTTGACCATAAGGTCTTGCAATGGTCATTTTTAGTGCGTTTGTTCTTTTCTCTTATTCCATTTGTTTGCTTTCTTATTTGTTTATTTATCAGGTCATGCCTGCTGTGGTCAATGTGATGAAGGAAACGTCAATGATAGTTACTTTGGTGAAACCTCAATTTGAATGTCGCAGATCACAAGTAAGAGGCTCTGAGTTATTTTCCTTCCTGAGTGATTTTGCAGTTCCCTATGGCTGCTCTTTTGATTATTATAGTTAATATGTCTAAATAGGGGTTCCTTACAAAATATGACCAAGTTTATTTTCGATATTTCTTCCTATATGGTTGGTGGTTCTCCTAGACCTAGGACTACTTTCCTTGGGGAATTTCTTAGGCTCCACCTTTCTGGTCCCATACACTTACTATCACTTTGACCATTAGTCCCAAAAGGAAGGGCTATTCAGGTTGCTTCTTACATGGAGAACTACATATCTTGAAGGTGCAACTGTGCATATGTCGTCTAGAATTGGTTGGTAATCCCCATTGGTATTAAAACAATTGATGCCGACAATACAAGTCAGAGGGGCACAACTTGAATATAGTTTTAGATGAATTAATATAAAACATTGAGATTATATAATATTAAAACTCATTTCGTATTACCAAACTATACCATTTTGTATGATTACGATTTTTGGTTTTATACTTTTTGAACTATTTGTTGAAAAGTTGAGATATCAAGAGAAATGTTAGAAAGAGACTAACGTGTAGATATATGCAAATAAAAGTTTATTAAGGTAGAGAGAATATTTTTAAGGAAAAAGCTAGAGAGAAAAAAGATTAAACGAATAAAGGTTAACGAGTAGGAGATATATAAGAGAGAGAATATGAATAAGAGAGCGAAATTAGAAATGTTGGAGATAGATATAAGAGAAATTTTAGATAAAAAAAGTTGAAACTAGAAGATTTGTTAAACCAAAAAAATTTATTAAAAAGAGAAAGAAAATTATGGTGAAAGAAGATTTAAAGTGAACAAATTTTAGATAAAGAAAAGTTAGAAACATATTTGTTAACTAGAGTCTTAATAAATTAGAGAGGAAAAAAATAAAGAATAAATTGTAGAGAGAAATATGTTAGAGATATAAATAAATTTGAAGAAACAAATTTTTAGAGAGAAAAAAGTTTAAAAAAATATAGTCTTTAGAGGGAGAAAAAGGAGGGATGTGTTAGGAAAGAAATAGAAATAAAAGTTAGAGAGATGAAATTTGAGAAAAAAATTTAAAAAGAAAAAAATTAGAGAATGAAATTTGTTTGAGAAATATATGTCTAAAGAGAAAAAAAAATCATGTCATAATAAAAATAGAGATTTTAAACTACAAACAAATCTTTTAAAAACTATAATTTTTGTTTTTTGAAATTTATTTATAATTTTAAAATGATTTTGAAAATAGATAATAAAAAAAAAATATTTTATTTAAAAATACTAAAAAAAATATCTTTGTAGAAGAAATAAATTTCATAACATATTATAAAAATGTTACTCGCACCTGGACCTCAGCATTATAGGGGGTGCTTATGGCCACTAGAGCCAAGGGGCACAAGGATAATTGAGGCACAAACTATATATATATTTACTTTAACTTTCGTAAACTATAAATTTAAACAAAGAACAAAAAAATCAAGGGAGGGCACGTGCTCCCTTTGGCCCCTTCGTAGATCCGCCTTGATACAAGTTTTGCATGTGTTAAACCTAAGGCCTAATATCTCAAAAGGTGGCAGGCTCGCATTACTGCACTATGCTTGGTCTTGACTTGCATCTATGCTATCATTTTATAATCTCCTGATAAAATCATGGAAACCAGGCATCTTGTAAAAATAGATGAAATTATGAAAAATCAGAATGATAAAATAAATATTCTACATATTAATTGATGCAGACCATCCATTTGAAGATATGGTTCATTGCAGGTAGGAGGTGGGGGAATTGTGAGAGATCCACAAGTTCATCAGGAGGTAAACATTGATTTCTTCCATTGTTATATAGTTTAATATACATACATGTATATATATATATATATACCCTGCTCAGAGAGAAAAGTCATGCTACTGACGTTTTCTTGTTGAAATTATTGCGTAAATTATCTCAAGACAGTTATCACTGAAGTCTAGGTCTAGCTCAGTTATTTGTAGATCTTCTATGATCTGCGTACGTCTTTTTAAGATTATCCATTCACCTGATAAGATTGGTTTTAATTTATTACTCTTCAAAGAAATAATTTTTATCATCTATTTGGTTTACACAATGATTTGTAATTAGTTTCAACAATTAATTTAATGTAATAAATAATAAAAAAGTTAATGGCAAGGATTAGATTGGATAGTTCTGGAGAAGGGACCCTGATAATTTATAGTTTGCTCAAACCAGACTTACGTCCACTTCTTGAGCTGTCTTTTACATTTCACTAAGAAATGCCTCTATTCAGCTCAAGTCCAACTCTTACATGGTTTCTTTTGTTGAAAGAATAAACTTAATCTTTTTGTCTACGGTTCAAGATGAAACTGTTATAACTACTCTTTTTACAAAATTTTAGAAACCAACTTTCAAACTCTCTCCCAAGTAGATGAACAGCCTCTAAGACAACAAATTCTGGTCTCTCTGTCGGCCAAATATCTGGCAACTTCCAGCGTTTCAGTTCCATTCAAGTAATTTTTAGAATTCATTCTTTTGAATGCTCTCGTGTATTCACACACTTCTACGGTTCTACCTTGTTGGCTAGAATGCTCGTACTATTGTTGTTATTGGATCTGTTTGTGGTCAATAATAGGCAAGAATCACACAATTCTGTGTAACTATATTTTTCAGCTCCTCTTCATTTCTTTCTTTGTCGTTGCTACCACTAACATTAAGAAAAAGACCCTAAACCGTATAGTTGAAATCCAAGGAAGATTGGATTTAGGAAGAGAAGGGAGGATTGCCAAATCACTTTCCAGATTGTTCTGTTTTGATTTGTTTTTTGATTTTTGAGTCGATGAGAACAGCTTACTAATTCATATCAGCGCCATATAAACCTTATGGTCAACTACTTTCTACATTTTAATATTTTACAAGTAAATTCCCTTGACCCAAGCGGACTAGAAAACTCTACACTGATAAGAGCAAGAAAAGAAAACTTAGAATCGTGTTCGTTTAAATTTTAACGAGAAGAATTTGCCCCTGAATTAATAAAAATAATGCATGAACTTAATTAATACCCTCTTTAATCTCTTCTATACCGTCGAATATTAATTTTTCTTTTTCCTCTTCATATATTGAAAGTCGATTTTATTTCTAGTTCTGTTTTCTTGAAAATTAAAAATGTTTTAATTATCCTAGATACATGATACATATATATGAATTAGGATTTAACTAAGTGTTCATGTATTTAGTTTTTTTAAGATGAATTAATTGTATGTTCATGTATGCATAGATTCATAGGATGAGAGTCATATAGGATTTAGAATTTTCTATGGAGTCCTATAAATAGGTTGGTCTTTGATGTGTTTCAAGCTAGTGTGTAGAGAAGAAAACAAAGAAAGTTTAAGAGAGTTTGTGAATCGAGTTCGTAATTTGTGAGAATTTTCAATATAAGTGAAGTTGTTTCTTCTCAAATAAGTTTGTTTGATTCTCAATTTGTGAATGTCCATCACTTGCTTCCAACAAAGTGGTATCAGAGCTTGAGTTTGAAAAGAGAGTTGTTTTTGCAAATGACAAACAACAATTTGGTTCTTTCCAGGTGTCTCGACTCACCAAAGAAAATTATAGTAGTTGGTGTATTCGTATGAAGGCTTTACTTAGTTCACAAGATGCATGAGAGATTGTTGATAAAGGCTATGAATAACCAGAAAATGATATGGCTTTAATCAAGCTCAGTGAGAAACTTTGCAAAATACCAGAAACAAAGACCAAAAGACTTTCACTATTATTCATCAAGCCATTGATGATATGAATTTTGAGAAGATTTTTGGAGCGACCACTGCAAGGTAAACGTGGAACATTTTGGAGAATACTTATATAGGACTTGATCGAGTCAAGAAGGTTCGACTCCAAAAGTTGAGAGGTGATTATGAAGCATTACATATGAAGGAGTCTGAATCAATTTCAGATTGCACTTCAAGATTGTTAGCCATAGTAAATGAAATGAAGTGATATGGTGAGACGATAAATGATGAGCAAGTAGTTGGAAAAGATACTTTGCTCATTGGATGAAAAATTTAATTTCATCGTTGTAGCAATTGAAGAATCAAAGGATTTGAGTACAATGCCTATTGATAAGCTTATGGGTACTTTGCAAGCCCATGAAGAGAAGCTTCTTAAGAAGAACAAACAGACAGTCGAACAACTCCTTCAATCAAAATCGCAATTGAAAGATAAAGAAGATAGCCAAGAAAAAGGTTATTGTGGTCAAGGTGGTGGTAGAAGTCGTGGATGTGGTGACTTTAGAGGTCGTGGTCGAGGAAACTTTGGTCAAAGAAAGTTTGATGGAAGTAATTCCAACTCAACTTCATCAAAAGGTCGTGGAAGACAAATGATAACAGAAGGTATGACAAAAGTCGGGTTGAATGTTATAATTGTCATAAATTCAGTCATTAGTCCTAGGAATGTAGAAATAAAGTTAAAGAAAATGCAAATTATGCTGAGTAAGAAACCAAGAAGGATGAGTCGTTTTTACTTTTAGCATGCAAAGATGAAGATACATGTGAGAATAGTTCATGATATCTTGATAGTGGTGCAAGTAATCATATGTGTGGAAGTAAATCAATGTTTGTGGAGCTCGATGAATCCGTTGGTGGAAATATCATATTTGGTGATGCTACAAAAATTCTAATGAAAGGAAAATGTAAGATTTTAACAACTTGAAGAACGAGAAACATGACTTTATCTCTAATGTCTATTATGTGCCAAATATGAAAAATAATATCTTGAGTTTGGGACAACTCTTAGAGAAAAGTTACAATCGTTTGATGAAAGATTATAGTCTTTCAATATTGGATCATTATGACAATATGATTGCTAAAGTCCATATGACAAAGAATAGAATGTTTCCTTTAAACATTCAAACTGATGTTGCAAAATGTTTGAAGTCATGTTTGAATGATCCATCTTGGATTTGACACTTAAGACTTGGGCATTTGAACTTTGATGGCTTGAGATTGTTAGCCCAAAAAAGCATGGTGAAATGATTGCCATATGTCAAGCATCTAGATCAACTTTGTTGACAAGCAATCAAGGAAAAGTTTTCCACAAGAATTTTCTTCGAGAGCAAAGAGACCATTAGAGCTTGTTCACGCTGACCTTTGTGGATCGATCAAGCCAAGTTCTTTCGATAAAAATAATTATTTCTTATTATTATTGATGATTTTAGTCGAAAAACTTGGGTTTATATTGTCAAGAAGAAATTCGAAGCATTTGACATGTTCAAGAGATTCAAAGCTCTTGTTGAAGGAGAAAGTGGTCTTTATATAAAAGCTTTGAGATCAAACAGAGGAGAATTCATTTCAAATGAATTCAAATATTTTTGCACAGAAAATGAAATTTGTTGGCCTATGACAGTTCCATGGACTCCACAACAGAATAGTGTTGTCAAGAGGAAGAATAGAATTATACTCAATATGGCTCGGAGTATGTTGAAGAGTAAGTAGATGCAGAAGAATTTTGGGCACAAGCTGTTGAATGTGCTTTGTATTTGTCCAATCGTTCTCCCACTAGAAGTGTGTGGAATAAAACTCCGCAACAAGCATGGACGGGAAGAAAACCATCTATTGCTCACTTGAGAGTATTTGAGAGTATTGCCTATGCCCATGTACCAGATCAAAAGTGCAGTAAGCTTGATGATAAAAGTGAGAAACATATTTTCGTTGGTTACGATGCAAGCTCAAAAGGCTACAAATTTTATAATTCTGCCATAGAGAAGATGGTGATAAGTAGAGATGTTGTGTTTGATGAAGAAGTTGCTTGGAATTGGAATGATGAACTAAAAAACTATAAGTATCTATTTTCCCGAAGATAGTGGCAAAACTGGGGATATTGTTTCTCCATCAGCACCACCTCCATCTTCGGTCATGCTACTACAGAACACACTTTCAACATCTACATCAAGTTCAAGTGAAGGGCCACATTGCATGAGAGGTTTACGAGACATATATGATGAAACTGAAGACCTAAGTCAAAGTTTCAGTGATCTTACTCTCTTTTGTTTATTTGGTGACAATGAACCTCTAAATTTTGAAGAAGCTGCACATGATGAAAAGTGGAAAAGTGCAATGGATGACGAGATAAATGCCATTAAGAAGATTGATACATGGGAGCTTCTACTCTTCCAAGTGGAAAGAAAGCAGTTGGTGTCAAATGGGTGTTCAAGACAAAGAGAAATGAAAAAGGAGAAGTTGAGAGACATAAAACGAGATTAGTTGTGAAAAGTTACTCTCAAAGAAAAAACGTTGATTATGATGAAGTATTTGCTCCTGTTGCCTGCTTGGAGACCATAAGATTGTTAATTGTACTTCTTGGTCAAAATAGGTGGAAGATTTTTCATATCAATGTCAAATCAGCATTTCTGAACATTCTCTTTATACGAAGACTAATAATCATGGAGACATTTTGTTGGTTTGTCTATATGTGGATGACTTGATTTTTACAAGAAATTGTCCAAGCATGTTTGAAGAATTCAAGAAGGCAATGATCAAAGAATTTGAGATGACAGATATTGGTGTTATGACATATTATCTTGGCATAGAGGTAAAGCAATCAGAGGAATGTATTTTTATATCTCAAGAATGATATACTGGAGAAATTCTTGAGAAATTCAAGATGTTCAATTCTAAACCACTTGCAACTTCGATCGAAATTGGGATGAAATTATCAAAATATGAAGATGAAGATGTTGTTGATCCTTCATATTTCAAAAGCTTAATTGAGAGTTTGAGATATTTAACGTGCACAAGACTTGATATTCTTTTCAGTGTTGGATTAGTGAGTCGGTTTATGGAATCTCCTACAACTACTCATTTGAAAGTGGCAAAGACAATTCCTCGTTATCTCAAATGTACATTGGATTATGTATTATTTTATTCATCATCCGAAGAATTCAAACTTGAAGGTTATTGTGATAGTCATTGGGCTGAAGATCTTAATGTCCGGAACAATACAAATGGATTTGTGTTCTTTATTAACAATACTGCATTTACCTGGAGTTTTAAAAAGCAACCTATTGTGAGACTATCTACTTGTGAGGTTGAGTATGTTGTTGCATCCTCATGTGTTTGTCATGCTGTGTGGTTAAGAAACTTGCTTAAGGTAATTGGAAATGTGCAAGAAGATGCAACTGAAATTCATGTGGACAATAAATCAACAATTGCTCTAGCAAAGGAACATTAACAGTGAGGTGGGGATACAAAAAACGACGCTCTCTGCACCAACGTCTTCTCTCTCACACCTCTCCCCCCTCACCCCCACCCAAAGCCCCACCATGAAGCCCTCTACCTCTGAACCTCATGGATCCTAGCCCCTACACCTCGCCACAAAACCAATTTTCTGTCACTATTGATAGAAAACTCTTCACTATAGCAGTTGATGAGGCTAGTGGTGGAAGTAGGGTACGCATCACAGAAGCCCGACGTGATAGAACTTTCTCCATTATAGCCCACTGGAGCTTGATTTGTTGGATCACAGATTGCTTCACTATCCTCTTATCTGCCCCTTTGACCCATAAGTTCTTCAAAGAAAAAAGGATAGATGATCAAATCCTTTGGGTAGAGAAAATCACAAACAAGCAAGGGCACTTTGCTGAGATTGTTCGACTAGACAACAATGGTGGGAAGAACAAAATCATAGTGCCCATTGGTCACGAGAGGAAATGATGGTCTTCTTTCAAGAAACTTACCTCCTTTTATAGCTCTTACTCCCACCAGAGCATTAAAGACAACGAACCCTCTTTAAAGGTAGCTGCTGGCAACACTAGAAGCAATAAAGGCGCAACAACCACCCATCAATCTGATCAGAACCCCCGCACCCATGCCCCAGATCCCAAAACGATAGGTGAGAACACAAAAAATGATGCCAATGAACAAGAAATGCTCTCCCTCAACTCCAAAAAGATCATAATCATCCAAAGGAAAAACTTTCATGATAGCTGGTATAATCTTTTGCGCGCCTTACAAGCTAATGTAACTACTTATTGTTCCCTTGCTCCCTTCCAGGCTAACAAGGCCATCATGAGTTGCGAGGATGCTAGACAGGCTAAGATTTTAAGTAATTACAAAGGTTGGCAACAGGTTAGCTCTTACCAAGTCCTTTACAAGAAATGGTCCAACGAAGAAATTACGAAGGATGAAAAAGTTCCCTTTTATGGTGGTTGGATAAAAATCAGATGTCTCCCCATTGATAAATAGGACTTCCACACCCTTAAATACATTGGCGACGCCTGTGAAGGATTCTTAGAAATAACCTACAAAACTCTCAACCTTATGGATCTTATGGAGGCAAGCATAAAGATCAAAGGCAACTCCACTGACTTTATCCTAGCTCGAGTTCGCATCCCATCTCTCAACTACCGACCGCTTTGGCACAAATCGACCCTTTTTTCAACGGTGCTCACTTCATCGGACTTATCGCTGGCGTTCATGGCAGCCCGACTTTCGATAGCCACGAGGTTGAAGAAGACTCTTTTCCCAAGCCTAATGATACCTCTCCCAACCCACCTGCTGTCCCTTCGCCGCCTGTTTTTTGTCCTTCCTCTGATTATCCCTCTGCACACGCAGCTCCACCTAATCCCCTACCTGCTCTCCCCTGTACCCCATCTGAACCTGATGTTTTGAGGGGCCCACAACCATTAACTCTCCGGCCTTTGGGACTTTTCCCCATAATGAATTGGACTTTTTGTCCACCAATCTCCCAACCCTCCCTTCCTGCCCAATGGTCATTAACCACCCACCCACTTCTCACCCGTCGAAATCAAACCTTGACCTTCCTAGCCCCTCCTCCCTAAAATCATTTGGCAAAAACCTCACCATTGAAAACAAAAAGACTTCCTTTATTCCTGGAACCAAGCAATCGACCTCCCTCATTAACCTCCCCTCGGAGCCAGATACAACCGTTTACCGTACCAGCCCACTCCCCACTCCTCGGACTCGCCCCCTCTCTGCTATTGACCCATCTGCCTCTGCATCGCCCATTGATGCCCCCTGTTTCGAGGCGATTCACCCAAACCCAGATCGTTTTTTTGATTTTTACATTCCTTACCACTGTCACCTCCGTGCCTTCACTCCCTGGCTTGAAGATTGTGACCTTTGTATCATGGCCATCCCCTCTAAGAAGGGCAAGACCAAACTTTCTGCCAATCAAGTTAAAGGCCTTAGGGAGCTCCGAAACCTCCATTCTTCCATCAACTATGAGAAGGGAGCTGATAGAAACAACAGGGAGGGTTCTAACACATTATTATGATAATTTTATCTTGGAACGTTAGAGGGCTAGACTCTTGGAAGAAAAGAGCCCTAATCAAATCCATTATCCTCAAGCACAACCCCACTATTGTGATTCTTCAAGAAAAAAAATGTGGCAACATTGATAATTGGTTCATTAAATCATTGTGGAGCAGCAAAAACATCAGCTGGACCTCCTTAAATGCTTTGGGCTCCTCGGACGGCATCCTTATTCTCTGGAACGATCCCCCTTTCTCGGTTTCAGCCATCACTGAAGGTGCTTATCCCCTCTCCCTGAATATCTCTTTACTTGATGGTTTTAGTTTCTAGTTAACAGGAATCTATGGCCCTTCTTGCTAGGAGCATTGATTACATTTTCTACAAGAGCTTCAGGATCTTTCTGGTCTTTGTGAAGGGAATTGGATTTTGGGTGGTGATTTCAACATCATTCAGATGGCCTGTGAAAACTCAAATGGGACCTTGCCTTCTCCTTCTATGAATAGAATTAGTAACTTCCTTAATCAATCTAGGTTACTTGACCTTCCTCTATTGAATGGGCTCTACACAAGATCGGATTTTAGGGCTCCTCCCACCTTATCCCGCAATGACCGCTTTCTAATTATTGACTCTTGTTTGATGAAGTTCTCCAATGCTATTGTTAGAAGATTGGATCGCCCCACATCTGACCATTTTCCCCTTGTTATGAGTCAGGCAATCTGAAATGGGGCCCCTCATCCTTCAAATTTGAAAATATGTGGCTTCTTCACCCAAACTTTATGACTTTTATTGAAGGTTGGTGAAATCAACACCCGATTGAAGGCTGGCCGGGCCACAGATTTATCCAGAAATCTAGAAACTGAAAAGGTCTAAAATTGGCCTTGAAAAACTGGAATTTGGACACCTTTGGCAATGTCATTACCCAAAAAGCAGAGATCCTCCAAGGAATCTCTGATATTGACTCACTAGACGAGAGGGCTACTCTTTCCCCCGTATTGGCCGCCACTAGAACCTCTCTCAAGGAAGAGCTCATAACCATCACCGCTAGAGAGGAATCTTTATGGAGACAAAAATGCAAACTCAAGTGGTCTCTTGACGGTGATGAAAACACAAGATTCTTTCACCGATATGCTGCTGCAAAAAAGAGGAAAAGTACTATGTCGGAAATCCTATCCTACCAAGGTAACAGCCTGCTTTGTGATGATGACATCGTTGCTGAATTTGTCAGGTTCTACAAGAATCTGTATAAGAAAGCTGACGGTCCTTGACATCTCCCCCCAAACATGGACTGGAATCCCATCTCCACGGAACAGAGCTCCCTCCTTGAATCCCCTTTCACCCTTGAAGAGATCAAGCTGGCGATCAACGAGCTTGGATCAAACAAATCACCCGGCCCTGATGGTTTCTCTGCTGAATTTTTTAAAAAGACTTGGAACATTATGAAGCACGATCTCTTTCTAATGTTCCAAGATTTTTTTCAGAATGCCATTATTAACACAAGCCTAAATGAGACTTACATTGCGCTTATCCCCAAGAAATCTAATGCTCGTTCAATGGGTGCCTATCGACCTATTAGCCTCACATCTTGTCTCTACAAAATTGTGGCTAGAGTGCTCTCCGAGTGCTTGAAATCTGTCCTCCAGCATGCGATAACAGAATTTCAATCAGCTTTTGTTCATGGGAGGCAAATTTTGGATGCATCCTTGGTTGCCAACGAGATCATTGAGGACTATCAAAGGGGAAAAAAGAGCGGATTGATGATTAAACTTGACATCGAGAAAACTTTTGACATGGTTGATTGAGATTTTCTTGATTCCATCTTAAAAGCCAAAGGGTTTGGAATCAGATGGAGGAATTGGATTAGAGGATGCATTTCATTTGCAAACTTTTCTATCATCATAAATGGTAGACCTAGGGGAAAAATCCATGCATCTAGAGGTCTCCGTCAAGGTGACCCTCTTTCCCCTTTCCTCTTTATTCTCATCATGGATGCTTGAGTAGAATGCTCACCCTAGCATCTTATTATTGGATTTGAGATTAGCAACATTGATATGAACCAAGGGGATAACAAAATGAAGTGCATCGAATGCACTTTGACTTTAGTTATGGTAACCTCAAGATGAAGTATAGTTGCATTTATGGAACTAAAGATTAGAGTCATGAAGCATTTAATGAACTTTAGTTGCAACTCACACTTCATTAAAGACAAGTCAAGCTTCATTTATGGAACTAAGAGTTCAAGCTACTTCAAATTACATCAAGTGAAGCTACATTAACTCTTGGATGGTTACTAACTCTTGGAATAGACAAATTGGACATCAATCTTGGTTTTAAGGAGATTTCAATGTATTTTTCAGTTTTAAAGCTTTCTTTTTAATGTTCTAAGTTACTTTTTAGTTAGTGGACATAATGATATTGATGGGCATGAAAGTTACCCTTTAATTCACCATAGGTTATTCTAGAGCTTATTTTGAAGGCTATAAATAGCCATTCATGTATCTTGACAAGAAGGAAAAATGAAAATGTTGTAAAAAAGAGCCATAGAGCTTTATTTAGCCAAGAGCTATGTTTCTTTGCATTCTTATGTTAATTTGCATGTTTAGGATCATTCAAGTGAGACTTGATCAATCTCTCTTGTGGAGTGGTTTGGATCTCAAACAAGGAATGTGTTTCTTGCCTTGAGATATTTGATCAACAAGGTAATCCGGTTTTTACTTTCTTTGGGTTGATTTCAAATTCGGTTTTGGGGTTTTTGAGTTTGAGTTCTATGGGTCTTGTTCTTTAACATGGTTCTTATATCCAATTCTCAAGGGTTTCATAACATTTGGTATCAGAGCTTAGGCTCAAGATTGGATATATGTTTGCTTTGCATTTTTTTCTTAATTTCATTGATCATTTGCTTGTTCTTTTCATTTTTACCATTTTCGTATTCGGTCAAAAATCCAAAAAAAATCATATTTCCGTAGGTCTTTTCATTTTTTTGTCTTCTACACTTTTGTAGATCTTGATCTTATCTACAACTTTGTTTCTTATAAGATTTCCTAATTTGGCTATCTTCATGGTGAAAAGTATGCATTTATATAATCTGTTTTTGAAAAAAAAACTGCTATACTCGAAGGCATTTGTTCTTATTTTGTTCTTGCTATTTTTGCCTCAAAATCATGATAGATCCGAAAATACTATAATAAGCTCTTCATTGTGCTGTAATCTAATGGTTGGTTTGCTCATCATATAAGTTACATATTAATTTCTTGCAATAATCAGTTGTTACACATTAAATTTTGACCGTTACATTTTGCACATTGAATTTTCCATCCTTGGTTTCCAAACATTACATCAAATTGTAACTCCTATATTTCAAATTCCATCCATTGAATCTTAATTGCCGAAAGTTACTTGTTTTCTCTTAATCTGTTTTCCAGCCATAACATTTACTTTGCATAAGTTCACATTGTTCAAACTTATTTGATCCAATGAATAAACTTGCTGTCCATTTTGGTCTAATGTTTAACTCCTTGTTTGATTTTTGAATTTTATTTCCATAAGTCAAGTTAGCTTGTTTGTATTCAAAGTGTGCTACTATTCATTGGAATGCAAAACTATCTTGGCTTCCCCATTTCAAATTTTGAGAGGTGAGGTTCAGTGCTTATATTGAGTGGTTTGTGTAATTCAATGTCAACATGAGTGACCTAAACTTCTATGAGTGTGCACATGTAAGGGAGTGTTGTGAGGTCCTTTGTGTTTCATTAACTTGTTTTCGCAGCCATGTTTGTATTCAAAGTGTGCTACTATTCATTGGAATGCAAAACTATCTTGGCTTCCCCATTTTAAATTTTGAGAGGTGAGGTTCAGTGCTTATATTGAGTGGTTTGTGTAATTCAATGTCAACACGAGTGACCTAAACTTCTATGAGTGTACACATGTAAGGGAGTGTTGTGAGGTCCTTTGTGTTTCATTAACTTGTTTTCGCAGCCATGTTTTAAAAGTCAAGGAGAAATTGAGGAGAGCAAGACCATGAGATGCACATGATTTCAAATTTTCTTATCAGAGGGATCTTTTAGATTCGAGGACAAATCTTCTTGAAGAAGGGGAGGATGGTATCAGAGCTTGAGTAAAGATAATGTTGAGTAAAGACTTCATCAATCTCTTAGGTTCGAATCTTGAGTAAAGATAGTGTTGCATTAAAGGTCTCTGATACTAAATGTTATGAAACCCTTGAGAATTGGATCTAAGAACCATGTTAAAGAACAAGACCTATAGAACTCAAACTCAAAATCCCCAAAATAGAATTTGAAATCAACCCAAGGAAAGTAAAAACCGGATTACCTTGTTGATCAAATATCTCAAGGCAAGAAACACATTCCTTATTTGAGATTCGAACCACTCCACAAGAGAGATTGATCAAGTCTCACTTGAATGATCCTAAACATGCAAACTAACATAAGAATGCAAAGAAACATAGCTCTTGGCTAAATAAAGCTCTATGGCTCTTTTTTACTACATTTTCATTTCTCCTCATCTCATTTCTCCTCATCTTTCATCACCAATTCCCCCTCTCTAAGGACATAGCTTTTCTATCAGGGCACTCTCGACTATAATGACTCACCCCTTGACATTTCTAGCATTTTAAATCTCTACTATGCACCTTAGATTCATCTACCTCTCTTTCCCCTTCATGGAACTCTCCCCTTTTTCAAATTTTCCTTTAGGCTTCTCATTCGCCTCTTGTTTTCTAGGCTTAAAATCAATACTCTTACTATCCTTTTTCCACATAGAACTAGAGTTAGAAAAGAGTTTAGTAGAATACCATGGAGCTTTATGTTGGAGTTGCCTTTCAATCTTGATTGCAATATGCAACATTTTCTCAATGTCAACGTAAGGTTGTAGATCAACTTTGTCATGTTTACACTCGTAAATGAAATTCACTCGTGTTTAGCACTCAACACTCAAAATAAAGAAGCACTCACTCACAAACTCTCAAACTCACCCTCTAAGGAAAGTAAGGCAATGAGCATGATTGCAATTCAATTGAGTAGATTTAACACAGAAAGATAACACTCAAATAGCTTGATTTAGGAGTAAATTCAAAACTCAAATAAGAAACAAGAAAGAAAGAAAGTTAAGGACATAATGGAATAGGCAAGAACACAATAAAAGAACAAACTAATTAGGAATAAAGGCTCATGTCAAATGTAACTCTTTAGCATTAAGTACACATGGAATTAATTTTAAATATGAGGAGTTACAGTCAGCTTTTGCTAATGACAAAGAAATAGAAAAGTTGAATGCTGGAACAATAAAAGTGGTGAATTTGTAACTGCTCAATTTAATGCACCAACAATTATGTAATATTATCACAAATGAGAGTTGATCACCAGCGAAATCAGATCTAACATACTTTTTGAAGCAAAGATCAGTAAGAACATAAAAGAATTTGTAAGATAAGAACTTTTGCTCTCAGATTTCTTAGGTCAGATTATCAAGATACATACTTTTCACCAAAAAGGAATCCGAATCAGAAGTTAACAAAGAGGAAGAAATTTTAGATTAGATCAAGCTCTATAAGAATGCAAGAGACAACATCACGAGAAGAGTAGCGGAAATGACTTTTTTTTTTGGTATTTTATATAACTGGACAGAATAAAACGAAATTAAAAACAAATTTTGACAATTAAGGAGAAGTCGAAGAATTCAACAACGGAAACATATATCTGATCTAGAGCCTAATGCTCTGATACCAAATGTTATGAAAGCATTGAGAATTGGATGAATGAATGAAACTTTTCTTAAGCTTTGAGCTTGTTTTTCCTTTGCAATTCTTGGGTGTTAGATTTGCATGCTA
>JAOANK020000022.1:8302072-8313191 GCA_026257165.2 Telfairia occidentalis | reverse complement strand
GAGTTAGAGGTAGCACAGGGGTAAAACGATAATTTTGACCCAGCTGTGACTACGAGCAATTGTGAATGGTCGACTTACTGTAGATTGGTTAAATTCATAGACACATAAATATATATACAGTGCGAAGAGTGCAGTTGTCGGTTTTTAGTAGAGTGACCGGTAGTTAATGAACGTTGATTAAATTAATTAAAGAGTTTAATTAATTAATCACGTATCATTGGAGCTTCAAACTGATAGGTCCATAAGGACCACTTGCTAGCTCGGTATGGATTATGCAAGAAATAATATTTTGGAAATAGTTTGAATTGTTCAAATTATTGTGAGGGAACATATATAGTATAATGTATATTGATACATTATAATATCTAGTTAATTATAAATATAATTTATAATTAAACCATATAATATGTGAGAATTTAAGCTTCTGAATGAGATTCAAATTATATTTACATGAATGGGATTCATTTAAATACTGTAGGTTAATAATTTAGTATGAATACGATTCATATTAAACCCATAGGTTAAAAGAGAGAGACATGCATTTAATATGATTAATTGCATATTGTATAGTTAATTAATTATGAGATAATTAATTAATTTTTTATTTATTAAATTAAATTTTAAAAAAAAAGGTTGCGTGTGTGGTGGGGAGTTAACGTAACTCCCCTCCACTCTCTCTCTCTCTCTTCTATATCTTCTATGTTTTACGCAGAAAGGGATGATGAAGGCTGATAGAATTCTCTCTCAAATTTTGATTCAAGGTTCCTCTACTCCCACTCCCTCACCAAAATTTGATCCCACCATCTATATTGCTTTGGAATCCTCGAGAATAGCGAGTGCTCCCTATTGGTGGTGTTCGTGTTACTGCAATATGCACGATGATTGAAGAATAGTTCTTCAAAGGTAAATTTTTCCTCTCTGTATTTTACGTTTTCAATTGCATGCTTCCTACCAAATTCATTCTTGAATGCATTAAGCGTTCAATCGCTTCCGCTGGGAATTCGATTCCTTCACGGTCACCTTCTGCCGCAACCTCCTAGTATCGTCGGGGAGGGAGACGAGTGTGAGAGAAAAAAAATTTGGGGAAGGAGGGAAGAAGTTGGCATAAAAAAGAGAGGGGACAAAAGGAAAAAATTCTCTTTGGAAAAACTAAAGAGGCTTGGTGGCTACATTCCTAACAAGCATATTTATAGGATTCACCTCAAACCTCAACCCTAGCCCTAAGTTCTTTTAATTACGAGTATGTCATCACTTCATAGATTTTCCTTTTCTTTCTAAAAATAAAATCCCCTTAATTTAATAAAACAAATCTTATTATTTTCCCCTCCAATATTATCCCAACTATAACTTAATCCCAAATTAATTCAACAATAATACATTAACATTGAATTAAATTAGCGGGACGTTACAACTTGAACCCCTGACGGATGATTCTACATGATTTGCTGATTGTCATTTTAATGAAAAAATTTGTTCCAATATTAGAGGGATGAATTAAAGAGTTGGAAAAAAAATTACACGGAGTGTATCTTTATTGTCTCATTTAGATCCCTGTATAGATTAATGTGAACTAGAAGTTCAAAAGATAATTTATTTACAAAATATAGCAAATCCAAATGCTAGATTCATTTATAAAAGCTAAGAAAGTGTCCAAGTTGTATATACTAACTGCAAATGCTCCATCTAGAATTGAGATCTCAATACCACAAATTGTTACAATTAATGAATCTACAGCACGTTGGAAGCGTGGTAGACCTATAGGTTCCAAAGATAAAAATTCTCAAAAAGGAAATGTAGTCAATAGTCAAAATGACTCAGTTGAAAAAGTTGAAATTCCAAAATAAATCTTAGACATGACGATTCATAAAAATATGGAAGAAGGTCAAGTAGCTGATAATAATAATAAAATTTCGATAAATTATGTCATGAAAGGTAAAAGATAGAACCAAACTGATGTAGTTGTTGACAACAATTTTACTTATAATGTTGCTCATGATATATTATTTATAAAAATGAGGATTATGAACCAAGATCTGTCAAAGAATGTCGACATAGAAAGGATTGACCTAAGTAGAAAGAAGCCATTCAAGCAAAATTAAACCCACTTTTGAAGTTTTTGAACTTGTAATCCAAACACCTAAATGTGTAAAACCTATGTGATACAAATGGGTATTTGTGAAGGGGGAAAAATGAAAATAATAAGATCATAAGATATAAAGCGAGATTGGTCGCACAAGAATTCTTGCAAAGGCCTAGTATTGATTATGAGGAAACGTGGTGGATGCAATAATGTTGAAATATCTAATTGGCCTAACTGTAAATAAAAAACTTGTCATGTATCTTATGAATGTAGTCACAACATACTTATATGCATCTCTTGATAATGAAATTATATGAAAATTCTTGAAGTATTTAAAAAATTAGAATCATATAATTCAAAGTCTAGAGGATTATACTTCATCAAATTAAAAAGATCATTATATAGATTAAAACAATCAAGACGAATGTGATACAATCGTCTAAGTGAATATTTATTGAAATAATGATATCAAAATAATTCAATTTGTCCATATGTCTTTATTAAGAAATTACTGTCATGATTTGCTATTATAACTCTGTTATCCTCGAGGAACAATTGATATGAGTTTATTTTACTCAAACAAATCGAATTTGATCTAGTTGGTTATACAGATACATGATATTTACCTAACACACATAAAGCTAAATCTCAAATAGTGGGAATTGTAATATCATGACAGTCCGTGAAGCAGACCATAACAGCTACCTCATCAAATCATGTTGAAAATTACCACAATTCATGAAGCTAGTCGAGAATGTATATGACTAAGATCAATGACAAAACATATTTGAGAAACATGTAGTTTGCCTTTTAATAAAAATCCCCCAACAACACTATATAAAGACAATACAACATATAGTCCAAATCAAAGGTGGATGTATTAAATGAGATAGAACAAAACACATTCCACCAAAGCTCTTCTACATTCATAATCCCGAAGAAAATGACACATTAATTTATAACAAATTTGTTTGAGAGATAACCTAAGTAAGTTTTTTTACAAAAACATTACTTAATGCAATATTTAAAGAGTTTGTGCACCACATTGGAATGCAGCAAGTCAAAGATCTCAAATGATGTTTCCATGAGAAAAATAAATATACTGCACTATTTTTCTCTTGATAGGTTTTTATCCCATTCATTTGATAATTATTCAATATATAAATAATGTACTATTTTTCTTTCGCTAAGATTTTTTCCCATTAGGTTTTTCTTGATAAGATTTTAACGAATCATATATTTTATATACAATGAATATCTAAATGGAGAGTATTATAAATATATTATATTATATAGATATCCATAACCTCCCTAGGTTACGCAAATTCACATTAATTTTTCTCCTTCATCACCCATTATACCTATGAAAGCTACACATTTTGACTCTCTTCCTCTCTAATTTCTTCTCTCCATCTTTTCTCTTTTTATTCTTAGTATTTTGTTCTTATCATGTGCTCATTTCATAATAAAACTAAGGTTTATAATAAGCTCATCTATGTAGTCATCAAGAAACATCTTGTTCAAAAATAGTGAATCACAACTGACTGCTACCGCCATCTTTCAACTCACTGCCAACGCCATGTTTCAACATTTCCATTGGAATCCTCAAGCCAACTACTTGCCCCACAACTGAGAGCCAGGAAGCAACATATCTTTCAACTGGTATTTCATTCTTAGACCAGAAAGCATCACGAAGAGAGAGTAGCTTCATCAACTCACTGGTTCCACAAGGGTGTAATTTGAACCATGGTCTTTTTAAATATGGATGCTCCTGAGATTTATTGATACCCGGAAACTAGTTATATCAGTAACTTCCATTTTTCAAACCTGGCGCTATGCAAAAAAAAAAAAAAACATAAAAAGTTGTCCTACGTTCTTATTTTCAATCAGAGAATGACTAAAGCCAAATACAGTGCCAGGGAGGATTGCAAAGATATTCTCTGTACAAAGCCAAATAGTCCCCTTGAAACATTGAAAACTACTCTAATTTCCTGCATGAAATCACACAACTGTACCTACTTCATAAACTAATGTGTCACAATCAATTTACAAATATTTATGTAGTTCAAGAAGTACTAAATTGAACTACTTTCATGAACCGGGCTTGGACTTAATTATTTAAAATAATAATAATAATAATAAAAAGTAAGAGCCTATATGATAATTACAGGCATATGTTTGTTTAAAGATATTTTTATGTCTTCTATATTTATTGTTTTAAAATCTTGGCCAATTTTCTTAGACAGAAACATCTCTAGAGATACCTTTTCTTTCTCTGGTTTCCAAATATTATAACTTTACGAAACATAACTCTAATTACACATTCCCCCCAACCCCCACTTTATTCTATATTGTAGTACTTTAGTAATGAAGGCATCATAAAGGTTAAATTAGTACAGAAAAAATCAAATTAAAAAGTAAGAACCAATTGTTATGTTTTTAGACCAAAAACTAAAAACATTATTATGTAATACTTGATTAAAAACTATGAACTATAAAGATAGAACAAAAATAACAAAAATTAAAATCATTATCAAACAAGTGCCAAACAAATGATAACTCAGTCTATTCAAACTAAAATGGTCAACCAAGTTTAAAAACCTCAGCTAAACCAATATAACTAGATCCGAAATATCCTCCTACGGTCCTCTACTCGTGTTAATTCAGATTCTTAAATAAATACTAAAATTTCAAACAAAAATGGTTGGTTCAATTCAAGAAACACCTAAATCATGAAAAAGATAGGGCTATTTGACAAAATAACAAGCTATATATATATATATAATAGTCGATTATGGAGATCTCATTCATTAAATTAACAGAGTTCTAACTTAGCTGATAACGCATCAAAATTCAAACTTTTAGCAGAATTCAAACACACGAGTAGACAATAATAAAATGAGGGAAAAAAAAGGCAAGACTATATTTAGCTCAACCTTTCAGAGCAACCGACTTTAAGCTTGGTGCACCCAGAACCAAGGGCCAAAAAAATAGACGAAGAAAAATTGTACCTCCTGAGTAATGAATGTCCATTTTGAATTCAATAATCTATGTGAAGACTGTGATGGAAGGTCCTTTTCAATTTCTGCACCCGTCAGAGGTAGTCCATCTGTACACTTGACAAAACTAGTATACTAAATGAGTTTAAACACTCCAAGATATTAAGAGCAGAATTCAAACATACAAATCAATATCGAAATACAGTAGCCTCCATATTATAGAATAATTTGGAGTGGTAACTCAGTAACTTGAAAGTGGTTAAATTAAAATGGAGATCTATCATTGTCACGTCATAAGACAATTACAAAAGTACCAGGACTTTTTCTTTATTTCCTGATACTACCAACTAAAAAATACAATGTTTTAAGATCATAAGACATGGAAGTATAAAAGATTGATTAGCCTGTGCGAGGAAATTTTAATGAACTTTTAATTATTTAATTAATTAATTTCCAATATAAGAAGCTTTAGTCTAAGTTTTCTAGTGATCAGATACCTACGACAATAAAAACGATAAATATATTTTCAACATATTTGATTGTTGAGCTTTGTATCATACCAACCAAAGACTAAAATCCCCCCAAGTAAAGGCCCTTCGAATACATTAACGAGGGAAAACCTATTACACAGGATAAACAAGGACAGATACTGACTGCTTCTCGGGATATTAAATTATTAATCATACCATATAAGAGGATAACTTAATACTATTCTTCACATTATCGATGGAACTACATTACAGATATTAGCTAGCTCAGACAGTTATATATATATAAACAAATACTACTTCAGTACACATCACTCTATTTATTTGCAAAATACCAACAAATTTCATGTTTGCATACGCATCAAACTACGATTTATCTAAAGCATGATATGGTACAATGGAACAATCAAACTTTGTGATTAGTCAGGCCACTTTTAGAATTGCATACCACTACCGTAAGCTCGAAAGTATAGCACCGGAACACTATATGATGCACAGTGCACAATATGAAAATCATAGTAATGTTCTTCTTGATGTTCATTTGGGGATGGGCCCTTGAGAAAAACGGAAAAGTTTGGTTAACGAATAAAACAAATGTCTATCAAGAAGTACATTATTTGATACCTACAAACATGAATATCAATTATTGAATGCACATACTAATGTAGCTTCATCAAGAAACTCATTGTCGTAGCCAGCAGTCTCTATTTCCTCAAAACACTCTCCTTTCTTCTGTTCATTCTGTAGAAAACATAATAAAGGAAACAATGAAGAACGATGATATTGTTGAAGGGAAAAAATTAGGCCATGAAAATGGAAGAAGCATACCTCATGTTGTCTCAGAAGCCATATTTTCTCCAAAGATAAGTATCCTTCCACCTACAAAAAGGCATAGAAGTTGAGATTCTGAGAATCAAAGATATATTCAACTCTCAACAAAGTGAATCAGTGATCTGTTACCAAAGATAAAGAAACTTCACCTTATCATCAGAACTAATCCACCGTAGTTTCTGACACGGGACCCATGACCATGAAGGAAAAGCAGAGTTGACCAGTTTCCATCTATGAATAAAAGCACAAGCAGCCTTGTAAAAATCACTTGATGAGATAGTTCCACCCCAACCTACAGAGGTCTCCATCAATGCTTCACATGCACTAACCTAAAGGAATCGATGAAACAAAGGGGGTAAAAATCGCCAATAGCAAGCGTCAACAGAGAACAACAAATTATTTGAGGCAGACGAATGAACTTTAAGGGTGAAAACATATAAACTACAAACAAAATCACAAGTTCTTCGCACATGAAATCAAACACTATCGGCCATAAAGATTTAGAAGAAGTTAGAATAATTTGAAAACTAACCATCTGCTTCAATTTCATTCGAATACGTGAAATTCAGACGAATTAGTCATTATTTCACAAACCCAAAGCTCGGTGGTCGAACGATTGCTTTCGTTCAAGTCGCATCGCTGGTTCTGAGCTTTCTTTCCATTGCTGATTGTTTTCTTTAGTTCTTGGGCTGTACGTTTCTTCTGTTGGGCCAGTTCATAGAACAGCCCAAAATTTCACTGAATTATGTCGCTTTATACAATTAATTATAAATATTAACTTCTACAAATAGAAAATAATTGTAGGTATAGGATTCTTAATTTTAATAATGGTAAACAATGTACAGCCTCAATAAATTAATACCCCATAAATTAACAATCTCTCTAAAGTAATAATTTTCTTTTTTGTCTTGACTTGGGCTCAAGGTCTAATTTAATAATTTTGAAAAATTTATAAGAAAATAATTTTCCAAAAGACCTATACATAAATCTATGATCCCTTCAATATTATAAATTAATAATTTTATAAAAATAACAAATATAACTGAGACAACTTAGTAAAATATGATTCTATTGTTGTTTGTTTCTTCTTAAAATTTAAATTTAGTTGTATTTCATCACTAATTTTCTTTATTTCATCCAAAAGCTCTAGTGCTACATTCTCATACTTCAACAAAAATTGCAAAGAGTTGTTGACATTATGAGTGCTTCCTTTCGCATAATTAGTTGCAAAGGCATTATATCAACTTTAGTTTCATCTTCAATAGGATTTTGAGTTTGAATGAGTACTGTGTACTACAATGTACATTTTTTTAGGGATGTATTATATTTAACTAATAATATTGTACATAGACATCATTCAATTAGTCAAATATATGTTTTATTCATAAAGAATAATGTAGGTTCGTTGAATTGGAAAAAAATATCTTTAAAATAATAAATTATTAGTTTATCCATTAATTAGTACATCTTTAAACTAATAAAATTATGTGGTCCCAACATTATTAATTTATAGAGATTTTATTGTATTTTTATACGAGTAAAAAAATCAACATATTTTTATTTTATATAATACTTATTAACTTACTAAATTGATGATTAACCTTCACACTAAATTATTATAATCATAGTATTTTCTAAAATATTTGTAAATATGTTTTTTTTATAAAATTAATTATAAATATAATTTACTTATGAAACTAATTGTTATAATTTTTTTAAGAAAATTTGTTTGTCATTCATCAAATTTAATTGTAATGACCTGATTTCTAGTCATAGACTACTTAGAGTTGTTACTAGCATGCATGCTCTTACATAAAGTATTCATAAAATTTCCCTTTACTGAAATCAATTATTCACATAAATAATGAAGTAAACAAGTTCCAAAACCTTAATTAAAACATGTTGGGATCCCAATTTAAAAGCGATTGAAAAAATAAACACTAAACATAAAGTAGAAGAATGACATTTAGTTCAAAAGCATTTCAAACAATGAGATGACAAGCGGAAGATTGAAACTCGCAACCATGACCCTTATGCAACTGCTCCTCGTCAACTACCATAAAAGCCTTTATTATTATCTAAAAAAAGAAACAGAAAATGTTGAGTACAAAAATACCCAATAAGTGACTCCAACTCTTGGGGTCAGACATGCAAACACAAATATTCATACAGCTCATATGAGACCTACATCTTTTATATTTACATAAAAGATTCATCATTCTCATATAAGATCTTCAATAATAATAACCCTAAGTGGCGACGATCTTGATCTCATCCTTCTGTCTCTCACTTGAGGTACATGTGTGGACTCTCTAGAAAACCTAACTACTACTAATGGTAAAAGTACTCAGTCAGCGTAGCCAAATCTCCACCCACACTGACTCTCTATAATGGGAGATGGTACCACCGTCAAATTAACATACAACATGCGCTCTAATATGCATAGGTCCCAAACAATAACATAAACATGATGTCCATGGCACCTATAATCAACACAAGTATGAGCCAATAGCATCATATATTCACAAACATATTAGAACAACATCATGCTCATCATACTTCTCTATAAGCCTACTTTGTAAAGAAAGTTGCATATAACAAAAAATAACATACAAGTCCAACCTAGCCTGAAGGCTTATCCAAGAGCGAAGCCACTTACTTATTCCTTGAAAAGTCAGTAAAGGTGATCCTAGTGGCTCGGTTTATGGTCCCCTTAGCAAACCTAGTCATAAAAATATATAGTGATTCAATTAATTCCCTAAGGTACCATTTAACTTTCGATTAAGAGAGAAAACTAAGGCTTTTAAGGGATAACCACTGCTCGGAACGTGTTATACACTCACTGTCGTACTGCAGCCCACGCATCGTGGATTGGTGCGTAGATACTGAATTTAGATTCTACTCAACTTTAGGAACTTAGCGTTGTTGGAATCAGGCCGATTCGAGGCCTCATGGACTTCCAAGCGCAGCTGGAAGGTTGGTGTGTGTGCTACAAATACGTTGTCGCTGCAAGAGCTTTCCGCTTCACGTGGCACTTCACCGCTACTTTGATCGAGGTTCTACTTCTGCCAACTTGTAGATCTTGTCCTCGTGGTTCTTTCGAACCCTTGCTTCACCAAAAACACCTTTTTAGCGATCGATAAAAAGGAGAAAACGTGATTAAAAGGGAAAACCTATGGGAAAGCACGAGAATAAATGACTCCACCGCCTTATCATGTAGTAGTTGGTGTGAGGAGGAGATAAAGAAGCCAGCCGTGAAAAGAACCACTCGAATAGAGAAAGGAGAGAGAGAAAATTGAGAGGGAGAGAAGGAAACTCCCTTGCCGCAGCTGGCCCTAGTGATCTCCCACCACCGTCACTGCCAGCCAGACCACTATCGCCTTCTACTTGCTTGTGTCATCGGAGAGGAGGTGAACATGAGAGAAGAAAAAAAAATTTGAGGAGGAGGGTGAAGTTTGCGTGAAAGGGAGATGGAAAAGAGAAGAGGAAAATTCTTTTGGGAAAATAAAGGAGGCTTGGTAGCTAGGGCTCCTAACAAGCATACATATAGGGTTCACTACAAACCCTAACCCTAGCCCTGATTTAATTTTGAAATTAAAATGTCATTATCCTTAAATTTTTCTTTTTTAAAAAATAAAATCCACTTATTTCAACAAATAAAACTTAATTCTTTTTCCCTCCAATCCCTATTTAATTCAACAATAACAAACTTAAATTGAATTAATGATTTGTTTGACATGACTTTCAATTTAATCACTTTTTCATAAAGAAATATTGATAATTATAGAATTTATATTTTATGTTTTTTTTAAAAACTTTTATAATAACTTTATTTGATTACACTGCATTCAAAAGTGATATTAATAATTGCAAGTATGTTTTTTTTCTTATTACGTATTTTGAAGAATTTCGAATAATCACTTTTACGTCATTTTTGGATAATTCATCTCCCTTGTGTTTCTTCAAAAATAACTTTTAAATTAATCCAATTTTTTTATAGTCCATTTATTTGTGAAGATTTTTTCATAAAATACTTTTTATTTTCTAAAATTACTCAAAAAATTATACTAAACACATTTTAAATTGTTAATTTTTCAAAAAATGCTCATAGAAAAAATAATTTTATTTCAAAAGCATTTTTTCCATAGTTATGCTAAACACACCCTAAAAATAACAAGACATTACATCAATAATGATTATCCCATATATTTTTTTTTATTTTGTACGATAGTTGTTGATTTACATAAACAAATGTTTAGCTTAGATATATATTAACTATAGTCATTATAGGGATGCATAATTCATCACGGAGTGGAATTTTGATTGTAAACAATTTAGAATCTAAGATCGACATTGAAATTAATTTAGAATTATGTAGTAAGAAAAAAAAAAAATCTTTGAAGAAACAATTTTGTTCAAATTTCTTGGATTTCAACAACTTCTCCTCAAAATCTTTCTGGCAACTTCCAAGCAAATTCTCCACAAGATCTTCCTAGCTATGACTCAAAGGGATTAAAGTTGGTGGGAACCTCTTTGAAAGATTGAAGAATTTTTGTAGAGAAAACTATTTTATTTCTCAAGGGAATGATTTATGCTTACCCAAGCATCCTACTTATAGGGATTTGGGATAGAATCCAAGCGTATTAAAATTTTATATTTAAATTATTTGAATCTCATTCAAATAATTATTTAATGTATTTAATAAATCAAATCTCATATTT
>JAOANK020000022.1:8279697-8301972 GCA_026257165.2 Telfairia occidentalis | reverse complement strand
GCGGTCTACACTTACGAAATTTACTAAGTGTTAGTAAATTTTTGACCAAATTAAAATGGTAACTAAATACTAATGGACTAAGAGTTATTCTAGGATTAGTATTTGGTCAAGAATGTCTTGGTTCAGTGAAGGAGTAATTGATCACCCCTCGGTGGCGGTTATTCTGACTCACTGAAGTATCATTGCAAATTTAATCTTGGGTAGTTAAAATTAAATAAAGATCATATTTGATTGGAAATAATATAGTTACAAGAAATCCCAAATTAAATAATATAGTTTAAAGAAGTGCCGAATAGTAGGCATGACTTCTTTTTAGTTCAAATAAAAAAAAAGTTTGTAGTGACAATTATTTTTTTCTTCAAATGAACTCTATTAAATAGACATATACCACAAAAAAGATGTTAAAAGAATTGAATATTGGTGAAGACTGACATTTAGTTAGCAAGGGTTGTTGACAGAGCCATACCTGAGAGTCAGGAAGTTACATTAGTACCTCAATGTAGTGAGAGAGTTGTGAGTCAACCCAACCATTTTTTTTTTTTGGGCTTAAGTAAAGCTAAAGTCTTCATGTTAGATGACGACTAAGAAGATCCATGCATGATGAAGGGTACAGATCATAAAAGAACAAGGCTTGGAGCCATGAACCTTAGAATGAAGTCTATGTACTTTATTTCTCTTTGGATCTTGTAGTTTACAAGAGGAAAAGAGGATGAGACAAAAGGTAATGACCTTCATAACACGTCTTCTGACAAATAATTAAATCTTATGGAGATTGTCTCCATTGTTGTCATGTTGGAGTCACTGATATCTTTTTGCCTGGTTTGTCTAATAGTTTGGCTATATGATTTGGCAAATAGACATCAAGATAGTTATTTCCTGAATAACAATATTGAAATAAGCATTTATTTGATACATCTAGAGAGGTGAGATTGTTCCTAAACCATAGAAAATTGTTTGCTAGTTACAAATGCTTAAGTTAGTGAACTTATGCAAATGCATAAGTTTAGAAACAATAAAATCTGATATAGTATCAAAACCTGTGGCTTATATCTTAAGTTGATAAAATCTTGCATCGACAATTAAATATCAACCAAACATAGTTGTTTTCTTTAAATCTTTACATCGACTTTACACATTGAGATCATGTAATATTATGTAAAGAAGCAGTTTACAAATAGATTGAAGTTAAAACTAGGATAAGATCACTAGGTTGCAATAATAGTTAGCCTTAATTATTTTTTTTTTTTAAATGGATTATATGCTTATAGATATGAATTGGATTTTTACGAAATACACTAACACGAACACTTAAAGGAAAGGATTTATGGAAATCCATGTTAGGATTCGTGCTCACTTAATGCTTAAAACCATAGTATGAAGATAGGTCGAGTAAAGTTGTGTTGCTGACCCTACCATAATAGCTTAGCTTGTGAAGCTGTTAGAATAATTGTATGGCTATTCAAGTTCTTAAATAATTTGGAAGTGTTCCAAATTCAAAATTATTAAGACACTTCATGAAATGTAAAGTGGATGATTTTAAAGAACTTGAAACCAAGAAGCATTTAAGAATGAAAGCATTTTGGTGTTGATCCAAACGATTTTTTGGGATCAACATGCTGGTTAGTTTATAGGGACTCTCATGGCTAACAGGTAGGAGAGTCCAGGATTCCGAGCTATTTTCCTTCTAGAGCAAGTGGAAGTATGTAAGGGTATGGGATGCCCTAGGTACATATCTCACTCGTTTTAGTGCAAGTGGGAGATTGTTGGGATTTATGCCCTAAGCTCCTGACGTCATGTAAACTATAATGATGTCAATAAGATAGACTTAAATATTATTTGTGTATCTTGTAAAATTTAGCGACATTCAATGTCTAATTACTCCTTAGCTACCAGATGTGTTATTAAGCTTGGTATGCATCAGACATACGAGATGATCAAGTTTAAAAGTAGTGGCTTAAATGGTCAACAGTATATGGATAGGGTAGAGACCTTATTCTAGTACACTGTTAATACGGTTCACTTTGTAATTATTACAAATGGTCTTATCTGGATTGTTCATGGGGTGACATGTGAGTGGAGGTATCATATGCAATGGGATTGCATAAGACTGGATTGCGATGTGTTATGCATCTTTGTTGTAAGACCGTTAAAAGAATATGCTAACACATCACTAGGAAGATTATAGGTTATTTGATCTAAATCCTGAGTTTGTTATGAACTTCTGTCAATGAGATGTGTTCTTTGAGCAGCGTAGTGAGAGTGACTTATATATTCGCTCAATAAACCTAGCGTATTAGGATGCATTCAATTGGAGAGTGGGGAACATTCCTACACGAGATGGAATCACAACCACTCAATAGTGGAAAGTGCAAAGTGTGCACTTCTCTATATTGAGTGTGCATATAAGTGATTCCCTTAATGTGCTGGTTCGAGACTTAGATAATAGGATACCCACCTTCGTGATACCCGAAGAGGTATTTTCCCATGATAAGATTCATGGAAGGCTATCCATTAGAGAACTAGTAGTACTTAAGGTGTAAGACGTGAGGCCAGGGGTAAAACGATAATTTAACCTAATTGGAACAATGAATCACTTTGTGAAGGATCAGGTGAACTGTTATGGTTATATTCGTGGACATAACTCATCTACGGTACGAGAGTGAAACCTCAGGTTTATAGTAGAGTTACCTTGGGTTAATGGTAGAATTAGTTAGTTGAAGAGTTTGACTAACTGATATTAACCATTGGAGCTCAAAGCTGTAGGTCCATAAGGTCTCGTTGCTAGCTCGTTACTTCTATAACTTGATTGGGAGAAAATTAAATAATAGAGATTATTTAATTATATTTAAATTATTTAATTTAGATATTAATAATAAATTAGATTTATTATTAATTAATTACAAATTGGAATTATTTAATTTGGCTATTAATAATAAATTAGATTTGTTATTAACTAATTTGAAATTGGGCTAATTCGACTTTGGAAGACTAATTGGATAGTTGGACTAGCTTTAGGCTTAATTACATAGGAAAGGAGCCCATTAGGTCTTGGAAGTCTAATGGGACATGACTAAGTGTTAGGGTCAATGTAGGAGTCCATGAACCCAAACCAATGAGATGAGAGCTGGACAATTAATTATGGAAATTTAAAAGAGTTTTTGATTTTCATAATTAAATGAAAGCCCTTAGGGTTTTGGCCTATATATGAAAACTTAAAGTCAAAACCTAAGAAAATAAGTCACTTCCTCACTCTCCTCCCTTTCCTCCTAAGAGCTAGAAGAAAATTAGTTTTCTTTTGAGTTCTCCCAAAAAGGTGCCTACACACCAGTTCGTAGTAGATCGCAGACTGCTCGGAAGATCATGTGGAGTCCAATGATCCATCGCCTTAGTGACATTCTACAGGTAAGTTTTTTGGAAATTGTTTTCTATAAAAATCCTTTTAATTGAAAGTTGCCATTATTATCTGCATTTTCTAATCTATGTGCCCACTTCCATTGCGCTAGGTTCTAGATTGGATCAGAGTAATTTCTCACAATTAGCAGATGATCGCGATAGAGCAGTTAGAGAATATGTAGCATCGATATTTAATGATTTTAACCTAGTCATAGTAACGAGGCTAAATGGTGCTCAAGCATTTGAACTCAAACGTGTTATGTTCCAAATGTTGCAAACTAATGGATAGTTTGGAGGAACAAAGTTGGACAAACCCATTCGCATTTTCAATCATTTCTTGCTTTATGCAACTCTTTTAGAATCTAAGGTGTGACAAAAGAAACATTGAGATTGGCGTTATTTCCTTACTATTTGAGAGATAACGCAAAGGTTTGGTTCAACTCTCTGCCACCCAGATCAATTAAAAGTTGGACAGACCTTATTGAAAAATTTTTAGTAAAATACTTCCCTCCTACCAAGAATGTTGTACTCCTTGGCGACATAGTTACATTTCACAAGTTAGAAAATGAATTAGTTGTTGAAGCACGAGAACATTATAAGACACTATTAAAGAATTGTCCCATCACAGTCTACCTAATTGTGTGTAAATCGAACATTTCTACCAAGGATTAACACCCAACTCTTGGTTAGTCCTTGATGTGTAAGCTAATGGAGTTCTACTTCAGAAAACCTATAATGAAACATTCGACATTCTAGAAAGAATGTCTAGCAACAATTCGCAATGGACGAATGAGAGAGAGAATGACCAGAGGTAGGGCACATGAGGAATGATTGAGGTGGATGCTATTATAACATTGAGTGCACAAGTAGTAGCTATGAGAAATACGTTAAAAGCCATGACTGCAACTACAATTCAATCGATTAAAGCAGTTCAAGGATCTATAGATGTTAGTTGTCTTTTCTGTGGAAAAGCACATCTTTTCGAAGATTGCCCATCGAACGCAGCATCCGTATATTATGTTGGACAAAACAGCCAAGGACGCAACAACCTGTATTCGTACAAATACAATCTAGGATGAAGACAACACCCAAATTTTTCTTGGAGTGGTCAACAAGCAAGCAATAGCAATACACAAGCAGTGCGACCACAATTTCCTCTAGGATTTATGAACCCAGCAGTTCAACAAAGTATAGCAACAAATAGAGTTCAACTGATACTACAGAATCAACAGTCAAGTAATTTGGAGAATTTCATGAAGGAGTATATAATGAGGAATGATTCTCTGATGTAGAGTTAAGTAGTGACACTGAAGAATTTAGAAGTACAAGTGGGACAGTTAGCGACTGAAAGTCGTAGCAGACCAGTTGGTAGCTGTAGAGCAGATCTAAATTGCCCAAGAGTAATGGAAAAGAGCAATGCAAGGCCATGATCTTGAGAAGCAAAAAAGAGTTAGTGCTGGAGAATGAGAACATGGTACCAATTGAGGAAGACTGTAAGGTTATACCAGAAGAAAAGAATAAATCAAAAACAAAAAGAGGTGGTCAAGAATACAGATAACAAAAATGATGAGAATGCTACAGCAAGTAAACAAATGGAAGTAGAAGAACTACCTGAAGTTCTCCCACCACCACCCTTTCCACAGAGACTAAAGAAGAAAAATGATGAAACGCAGTTTAAAAAATTCTTAGATGTAATGAAGCAACTACATATCGATATTCCACTAGTGGAAGCTTTAGAGCAGATGCTTCGTTATGTGAAATTCTTGAAAGATATTCAGACAAAGAAGAGAAGGCTAGAAAAGTTTGAAACTATAGCGTTAATAGTTGAATGTAGTGTCATTCTGTCAAGTAAGATACCGAAAAAAAATCAAAGATCCTTGAAGTTTCACCATTCCATGCTCTATTGTCAAGAAGTATGTAGGCAAAGCATTGTGTAATTTAGGGGCAAGCATTAACTTAATGCCCTTATTTGTCTTTAAATAGTTGGGAATAGACGAAGCGAAACCCATAACAGTCATACTCCAACTTGCTGATTGATCCATGGTGTATCCAGAAAGAAAGATTGAAGATATTTTAGTTAAAGTGGATAATTTTATCTTCTGAGCAGACTTCATCATCTTGGACTATGAAGTAGATCACGAGGCTATCATTTTAGAAAGACAATTTCTGGCGACATAAAGAACATTCATCGATGTCTAGATGGGGATTTTAACAATGAGAGTTAATGATCAAAATGTCACTTTCAATGTGTTCAACCCCCTTAAATACCTTGATGATTTGGAAGAGTGTTCTAGATTGTAAGAGCAGGAAGATCTTCAGAATATGATATTGATCGAGGAAGAAGAAGAAGAAGATGATAGCAAAGATAAAGAGGAAACAAACATAGAATAGTTATGCGGTATCTTTGTAACAACTTCTGGCGGAGAGCAAAACAGAACTTGTATGAATGATGCTCTAGATTTATCTGAAAGGAAGGGTCAACCAGTGAAAACTCGTTTGAAAAAGCTCCAGCAGTGGAGAAGAAACCTTTACCTTCCACTCTTAAATAAATTTATTTTGATAATGACAACAAACTTCCAATCATCATTTCATCAATGTTATGTACTGAAGATGAATTGTCTTTATTGCAGGTATTTAGAAAAAAGCATCGAGCAATTGAATGCACTTTAGCTAACATCCCAGAAATCTACCGTACAATATGTATGCATAGAATACGCTTAGAAGATGATGTGAAGAAATGCATGAATGCACAATGTCGCCTTAACCTCACTATGTAAGATGTGGTAAAAAACGAGATCATCAAATGGTTGGACGCAAGGATCATATACTCGATAGTTGATAGGACTTGGGTTAGCCTAGTTTAATGCATACAAAAGAAAGGGGGAATTACAGTCATCAATAACGAAAAAGACAAAATTATTCTAATTAGAATAGTGTCTGGATGGAGAGTTTGCATGGATTTTCAAAAACTCAACAAGGTAACCAAGAAAGATCATTTTCCACTACCTTTTATTGCCCATGTGTTAGATTGATTGGAAGGATACAAATATTTCTTTTTTCTAGATGGATATTCGGGATACAATCAGATTGCAATAGCTCTCGAAGACCAAGAGAAAACAACATTCACGTGCCCATACGAAAAATTCGCTTTTAGGAGAATATCATTCGGTCTATGCAATGCACTAGCAACATTCCAGCAATGTATGATGGTAATTTTTTGAAATGTAGTAGAAGAAACGGTGGAGGTATTGATGGATGACTTCTCTGTCTTTGGGAAGTCATTTGAAACATGCTTACATAATCCAAAAAAGGTGTTAGAGAGATGTGAACAGAACAACTTGATACTCAATTGGAAAAAGTGGCACTCCATGGTGCAAGATTGGATTATTCTAGGGCACAGGATCTCTCAAGTAGAAATGGAGGTAGACCAAGCTAAAATTGATATCATTGACAAGTTATCCATCTTATCTTTAGTCAAGCAAGTTCACAGTTTCTTAGGACATGTCAAATTCTATAAAAGATTCATTAAATATTTTTTAAAGATAGCCAAGCCGTTGTGCATGTTTCTGGAGCATAGTAGGGAGTTTGTATTCACTGCTAATTGTCAAAAAGTGTTTGAGATGCATAAGTATAAGCTAGTAACTGCACCAATCATCAGGGGGCCAGATTGGATGAAACCTTTTGAACTAATGTGTGATGTAAGTGATTGGGCTTTTGGTGCAGTGCGAGGCCAAAGACATGAGAAGACAAATCATCCCATTTATTACGCTAGTATAACGTCGACTGAAGCGCAGTGTAATGACACTGCCACCGAAAAGGAAATGATAGCGGTAGTTTTTGCTTTGGATAAATTCAGATCATATTTGATTGGAACCAAAGTTTTGTGCATATGGACCACAGTGCAATAAAGCATTTGATGGTAAAGAGAGATGCGAAGCCATGCCTAATAAGATGGATATTGCTATTACAAGAATTTTGTTTGAAAGTCAGAGACAGGTAAGGAGCTGAAAAATCAGTGTGCCGACCATTTATCCCGAATAAATGAGAATGTCAAAGATAATACATTCAGCCAAGTTGATGAACAATTTTTCAGATATATCTATTCTAGCAGTAAGTGAAGAACGGTTGCTGTGGTATGCAGACATTGTAAATTACCTTGTTAGTAAAATCATTTCTTATGATCTTAAAGGACCAGCGACGAAAAAATTTTTGGCACAAACTCAGAAATTCTTTTGGGATGAACCATTTCTATACCATTTAGGGCCAGATTCAATTCTTTGGAGATGTGTGAAGGACAATGAAATCAAGAATATTTTATGGCATTGTCACGCGTCTCCATAGGGTGGGCATAATGCAAGAAAAAAAATTGCAGCAAAGGTGTTGCAGTTAGGCTATTATTGGCCCTCACTTTTAAAGGACGCCTACATATTTGTAAAAGAATGCGATCAATGCTAGACGACGAGGAACATTTCAAGGAGGAATTAGATGTTGTTAAACTACATCCTCGATGTAGAGTTGTTTGACGTCTGGGGAATAGACTTAATGGTTCCATTTCCAACATCTCAAGGACATTCCTACATATTACTAGCAGTTGATTACGTATCCAAATGGGTGGAAGCGATACCATGTGCCCACAACGATGCAAAGACGGTGGATAAATTCTTGAAAAAGGATAATGATAGCACATGAAAATGTGCTATCCTTAGGCTTAGTTTTTAGCTAGTTTTGTTCAATAATTTCGGTGTTTTCACGTGTTTTTATGCTAATTTGTAGGTACCGAAGTTAATTTGATGAAATAATGAATTTGGGGTTGTTTGGGTAGAGAAACGAGCCTAAAAAGACAAATTTTGGCTAAGGAAAGAAGAAACAAGGCCAAACTACCAATGGACCCGAGGCAACAGCATTGAGATGCTTTGCCAGGGCGTTGAGACGCTCAAATTCACTAGAATTCTGGAGAATTGATCATCAGCATCGAGACGTTGTTCAATGGCGTCCCGACGCCACAGAACAGCGTGCACAACCGCACGCAACGGGTGCAGGCAGGCGCACGCCCCATGCCGCACGACCCACGCATCGCCATTCACGCGCCCTCACCAGCCTGATGCCAGCGTTGCTCAACGCCGCTCAACGCCACGCACCTCGCCTGCCCAACGGTCGTCTATGCATGCGCCTCTAGCCAGCTCCACGCGTCGCAGCGTGTCGACACCCCTCAATGCAGCCCTCAACGTTGCGCGCCAACACACGCACTCCCATGCGCGCGCGCCTATGCTGTTGCACAACCCATGGCAGCGTCTTGACGCTGTCCATTTTTGTCGCCCTAAGTGATGCCCGCGCCGCACATCTGTTGACCAACCAAGACCAGTGTCGAGACGCTGTCTTATGGCGTCTCGACGCTGTGGGCAATGACCTCTTTTTAAGTTAATTTTTCATTATGAAAACGAGGAGGCCATTTGGAGAACCGAGAGCACAATTTGGAGCACGATGTTTTAGAAGGAGAGGGAGCTTCCTATGGAGTCCCGGGAGTGATATAAGGCTCAGGATTGCGGGTCTTACGTCGGGAACGAGTTTGGCACGCGTCTTTGATAGTTTTTTTCCCATTTTCCTATACTTGTTTTGTTTTGTGTTTTTCTTTGGGATTTCTGTTTTTAGTTGTGAATTTGAGTGGCAGAATTCTGCCTTTACTCGTTGTAACGCATTGTGACTCCGTTTATCGCTTTATTAATTTATGGACTTTTTCTTATCCCTTGTGATTATTTATGTAATTGTATGCTTAATGCTGTTTAATCTTCTGATCAAGGATTCGATTGATGCATGATTTAAGTCCTAGCTCGGGAGAGTAGGGCCTAGATTAGAACTCGATTACATGACTGTAGTAGGCTAACGTAAACCGAGAGGAGCGGAGGTCTATTTTAGAGAAACATGTGTTATTATCTCTTGTGGGTCTGTTGTGAACCGTGATGACAAGCGGGTTTACCTTGAGCTCGAGAGAGGATGGGATCACAATGGGCCTACTAAGGGGTGATAATCGGCGGGTAGTTCGTAATGCCTTGCTAGGTGTGTGGGTAACAGACTAAGAGATTGAGTCTGCATGTTTAGTAAGAGACTTGTTGAGCTCGAGAGAGGAAGTCGAACGTTAGTTAAACCCAGCTTATAGTTGCATGGCGCTAGGGAAGTCCGTTTTTAGTAAAGTTTGGGTCATAAAGCGCAACATTTAGAGTCAAAGCACGTTCTCCTTATGTGTGCTCCACCTATCTAGGAGTAGGAGTAGTGTAACTTATATTTCCTCTTTAATAAAGGATTCCCTAGATAAAATGAGGTGTGATTATCCGTGGTAATCAATCAAGCTAGAAACCCAATCCCGAGGATGACACTTGACACTCATATTCACTATACTAAAACTGACCCATACACTGTGGGTATCGCGCCGGGTGGTGATCAAGTTTCTGGCATCTGCTGGAGACCGATCAAACGCTCGATGCTAGTGTCAAATATATTCACAAGATTCGGGACACCAAGAGCACTGATAAGCGATGAGGGAACACACTTTGTTAATAAAGTCATGTAGAAACTGCTACGCAAGTATAAGGTGCAACATCGTGTAGCTACAACATATCACCCGCAAACCAATGGACAAGCTGAAATATCAAATCACAAAATCAAATTGATATCCGAGATAATGGTATGCTTAAATAAAAAGGATTGGGCTACGTTGCTAGACCAAGCTTTGTTGGCATATTGACCAACTTACAAAACACAACTATAACTATTGTTGATAACTAATAAAGTGCGAGTGTACACCCTGAAGTTATAGTAAACAAGGTCGATCCACAGGGATAAATGAACAAAATGTATCCTCAAAAGTTGCTGTTTAGGAGAATAATGGTAACTAAAATTCAGTTTGTTAAAAGGCCAAAATTAAGCTAAAGAAATTAACAAGTAAATTTTAGAAGGTGGTTTATTGGGAATTTTTGTGCAAATTTAATAAAAACAGGCTCAGGTTAGGAATTCATTTGCTAACTGCTACAAGATGCTACAACATTTCTGTACTGACTTAATTCCACAAAACAACTCTTGTGCTTCTTCCGAAGGCACTCTTCTAGTTCATTTCCATGCTCTAGGTTAATCCTTAAGATCTAGTGTTCTTTTTTAGTGCATTAGGGAGAGGCTATTCCTAGCTCACTCACAAATCCATAAATAGATTTAGCTAATGAGAGTGTTAAATGGATCGATTAGTACTTCCTTTTCCAAGTTCATACTAAAAAGCAAACTATAGAGATGGCCAGCCAATACAATCTGATTAATCAAAGAAAATTCAATCACACTCTTTAAAAAGGCAGCTAAGAGCTGTTGTACAACCTTATAATAGTTCAACAAAATCGAATCCTTAACCCTTGCCTTAAAGTACTTAGTTCATGCTCAAATGTAAAGAAAACCAGCTAGCTAAAATTAATCCAAACATGCTTAAAGAAAGTATGAGATCCGAGTACTTAAGGATTACAAGAAAAATCAAGTTTAACTCTAGATAACAAAAATAAAATGAGAAGAGAATAAGACAAAAGATGTGGAAAGAGAGGATGAGAAAACCCTTCTTTCCAAAAGTGCCTTTCCCAAAGAAAATCTTCTTCTCTGCCTTTCCTTCTTCAGTAATTTCTTCTTGGACAACTTCCAAATTCCTTTTTCTCCTTCTCCCAAAAATAGAGGAAAATGAAAATCAAAACTTCTTCCGTAGATGGGGGCCCTTCTCCTTTTTTATCTCTTTCTCTTACTATCTTATCCACTTGGGCAGCAAAGAAGGGTTGAATTAGCTAATGTTCACACATGGAGCCCTCTCAATGATTCTTTGTGTTGAATCATGTGCCAAATGTCACCTCAATTAATGAAGTTCCACGTCACTGCCCCTTACTTCCAGCTCAATAATGCAGCAAGAATTTCTTCTGTCAACTGGGATGCTACAGCAAAATTGGCATTTTAACACAGATTAGTCATATTTTTCTTTGAAGTTCATTCACTTAACCATTAACATAATCATCAACATTTCATTAACTCAAAGGTAAATATAAGTGTTAAACCATATAATTTAAGCTCCAAGGGTATCAAAAGGCTATTCATGACTCATAATGCACTTGAACTACACCCAACTTAACTCTTATTCCAGGAGTTAACAACTATCTCCTTGCAAGCTAGTCTTGGGCAGAAAATGTCATCTTCCAGTAGAATTAGAGCACAAAGCATTATGGGCTTTAAAGAAGGTGAATGTAGATATGAATGCAGTAGGAGAAGCAAGATTGCTCCAATTTCATGAACGAGAAGAATTCATAATTGAATGCTATGACAATGCGAAGAATTATAAGGAGAAAACAAAGAAATGACATGATAAAAGGTTGCGGCCATAACTATTTGCTGAAGGATAAGCTGTACTACTATTGAACTCAAGGTTGAAGTTTTTTTCAAGGGAAACTAAAATCGAGGTGGTCAGGTCCTTTCATGATTAAGCAAATATTTCTACATGGAGCAGTGTTGTTAATAGATGAACAAACAAACCAGGTGTTCTAAAGTAAATGGGTAGAGAAACAAGCTGTATTATGGAAGAAATTTGTTTATGGAAAGAACCACCATTAACCTCCCAGAATAGAGGAAAGTGAACGCCCTAGGCTGCCTAATTTCAAATAGGAAATTTTTGTTGCAGCGTTATGGTTAAATTTTTTTTGCATTTCGTTATTTTTATTAAGTTATTTTGTTTTATCGGTTCATTTCTGTCATTTAAGTATGTGTACAAGCGAAGAATAAGAAAATGTGGTGCATAAAGAATGCGAAGAGAAGCTGTCAAGGCACTAAAGGCAGAAAATTTGTATGTGGAGGAATTTGATCTGTTGCAAGTGCAAGGTTGCCAGGTAGTGTACGGAAGAGAACATGTAGCATGGGACTGCTAGGTGCCGCATTGGTAAAAAGGGTAATTCAAATGTTAAGGGGAAAAAAAGAGAAAACATAAAAGAAAATTAAAAGGTCAGCATTTTTTTAATAAAAAAGTTACCATTGCCAAAATTCTTATTTAAACAGTACTATTGAAAGCACACACTTCACTCGCCATTTCATTTCATCTTCTCCATGTGCAGCTACCTTTTTTTTTTTTTGCTTCATCTCTTCTTGCAAGTTGATTCAAGTTGCAGAACCTTTCTCCGAAATCCTCCGCCAAGTTGTTAAAATGGTTTCTACCCGAGGAGAAGGTGGGAGAAAGATTAAGCAATCTAACAAACGATACGAAGCAACTAGTGCCTCCGATATGATGACGCTTGATTCTTCGTCATCAGAAGATGAAAGGGCGCCCAACCGCACTACAATGGAACAGCCAGTTGATGCCAACAGACCCAAAGCTGCTAAAAATTGTTTATCCTGTGGACGAGTCACTAGGACACGTAGCAAAAGCGCCACCACCACTGCTTGCTGAGAAGAAAAAGTAAAAAAAAAAAAATTTCTCAAAGAAACAAATGATTCGGTTATAGAAACCAAGAAGAAGAAGGGCAATCGAAGCAAAGAAGTTTTAAACAAGGGGTAAGCAAACTACGCAGACCAGCAGACACCTAGACCATGGGAGAAAGTGCAGCACCACAGGTTAATACCCCTCCTCCCTCACCTTCTGTGTTACAATCTGACGCACCTCCTAAGACACCAGAACAAGTTCCAGTAGTGACATTTGAGGTGCGTACTGTAAACATAGTGACAGACCCTATCAACGAGGAGATGATAAGGGACGAGTCACTGCTGCAAAGCAAATGAGACACCATTGAGCTCAATATAGAGGACGAGGGTGAAGAAATAGTTCAACCCACTCACGGGAAAGAACACTTCCAAGGTTAGAATGAAAAGCCTATCGAAGAGCCTGTCAGCGAACCTCTACAAGAATCTGAACAACAACACAAACCTCATTCTGAGACAATGCATGACATTGCTCAGTCTTAGACTACTAAAAGGAAGAAAAAGAAGAAGAAAGAAAAAGTGACACAGAGTGATGCTATAACATCATCGACACCATCATCAGAAATAGAAGAACTAGTAGCAGCGTTGAAAAAGAAAGGACCAAAGTTGAGAACAAAAGACAAAAAAAATAATGAGAAAGTTGCTAGTTAAAGAAAAGATGTGCAAGTAGAAGAAACTCCAACCTTCAACTGCTGTGTCAACCATGTGGCTAATAAGAGAGCGAATAAAATGAAAGCGAAGAAGTTCTTAGCCGAGAAAAGGATTCTGCCAATACATTCGAGCTGCTAGCATATATTGAAGAGATCATTAAATTAAGCAAATGGAAGCAGTTCTGTGGAAAGCCAGAGTTCAGATTCGCACAACTGGTGTGGGAGTTCTACTCCAATATTACTTTAGAGGGGCAAACATTTGTGTTCGTCCGAGGCAAAAAGGTAAAAATATCTGCTATAGTAATTAACTATTTTTATGGTATTAATCCCCAAGCAAATCCAGAGGGCAACATCTTCCGCTCTGCTCCAAAATCCAAAGATTTGGAAGTTGCATTAGAAGTTGTAGCCACTGAATCAACTGAGTGACAAATTTCTAGGCTTGGAGTCTACTCTCTTCTTTCTTTTATGCTGAAGCCTCAGGTCGATTTCTGGCTATATTTCCCAAACAATCGAATCTTGCCAATGATTCATGACTCTTTAATCTCCCATGAGCGAATCATTTTGGTTTACGCTTTTCTGAGAAGCATTGAAATCAACATTAGTCAATTGATTGAGGTAGAGATTAGTAATTGTGCAACAAAAAGAGTTGGCAAGTTATTCTTTTGACGACTTATTTTTGAACTGTGCCTGCAAGCAAAAGGCCGTCTCGGAGAATTAGATGATATCCTATTAGAAAAGGTTGAGATAGATTGGAAAACTATCATCTCCTCATGCTTCCACCAAAGAAAAGCAATCAGCCCTTCAGATGTCGAAAACACTACCCCTACGCAGCAACTCAACTCAAATGACTTGTTGCCTTCTACTGAAGCTATGTCTATATTGCTAGAGCCGTTGTCGCTAAGATAAGCAAGTTAGCCAAGAAGCAGAAGCACCTGCTCAAATATGTAAGAAAGAGGAATCGAGTGTTGCATAACACTTTCAAATTGAAAAACACTCAACTATCGCCGTTGCAGTCACTCTCCCCAAGCAAATTAAAAAAAAAGGCGCAAGTACCCGAGGAAAATAGGCATTAGCAGCTGAAGGAAAACCTCCCTCTTTTCTTGTTTCTTTCATCTCACTTAACTAGCTTGTCAACTTTACTGTTTTAATACTCTGCTTTTTATGCTGGCAATGTGTGCCAACATTTTCTTCTGTTATACGCATCTTATCGCATTTTCCAAATTCAATAGCATTGTATGTTTTGATCAGGAATAGTTACTTTCACAGTTGTGTTCTTAATTTGTGTGCGTAATTACTCATGCTTATGTACATAGGAGTCGGTTGCCTAGTAAATAGTCTAGCTTTGTGATGCCTCAGGTCAGTTTTGTGTATTCTGGGATAAGGTCGATGATGAATTTAATCTCTCCTACCCCAAATACGCCCACACCTAACTGCTTTTTGAAGCTTATCGCTTATTAGAATTCTTTTGGTGTGCCCAGCGATCCAGAGCTGTACAACTTTCTCTGTTTTTCTTTGATAGAAGCTTAGCTAACAGAGCGTTACTCTCAATCTTCTGCAATTGTTCATAAATTCCCACTACTTTTTCCCATGTTCTACCTCCCCACGCATACTAGCTATTCCACTTAATCAACAACGAAGACATTGTCAACTTCAAGCTTGGGGGTAGTGGGTAGTGTGCCTATTTAGAGCATGTGTAGTGCCTATTTAGAGCATGTGCAATGCCTATTAGTGCCTTCTGTAATCATTTTGTAAAGCAAGTGAGCTTCCCCTGTTTTTGTTTTAAAAACAAAACTCCAAGGAAATGAGAAGAGTTGTGTGTATCGCTCATATTTGGATGCTCAGCACCTATGAAGTGGGGGCAAGCCAAAACGAAGGTCGAAGGTGATACACTCTGCTCTTCTTAATGAGTTGCTCATAGTTAGATATTCAGCTCCTAGAAAGCGGGGATAAGCTAAAACGAAAGTGATGAATTATCCTTTTCATATCTGTGTGTGTGTGTGTGTGTATATATATATATATATATATATACACACACATATATGTAATATAATATAATATAATATAATATACAAAGTAGAAAGGCGAGTTCACTCAAATCTGTAGCTTTTGTAGTACAAACCAGTCTT
Source organism: Telfairia occidentalis (assembly GCA_026257165.2). NCBI lineage: Eukaryota > Viridiplantae > Streptophyta > Magnoliopsida > Cucurbitales > Cucurbitaceae > Telfairia > Telfairia occidentalis. The sequence goes on along the minus strand of JAOANK020000022.1, from coordinate 8,286,329 downwards.
TGTCCTTAAATGTAGAAGTCATGAAGTTTTGCAAGTGAACGATAGAATATTGTGGTAGGCGATGAAAGCCAAGCTTCAAGATAGGAAAAAGAGGGAGAAGAGTTTAACTTAGGACCTAGTTAGGAGTTGTAAAAAAGGCTTGTTGGAGGTAAGTTATTGAGGTGAGGAAGGAGAGGTGTGGCAAGGCAGTAGAGAGAGCTGAGAAAATTACCTATGAATGATCACAATACTTGTAAACTGAGGCTGCATAGCTGGTGATTAATGGTTAGCTGCTATCCGTTTTGCTTGAGGACAAGCAAAAATTCAAGCTTGGGCTGTGATAACTCTCCAAAAGTTCGTTATTATACCTATCAAATTGAGTCTTTGATTGTTGTTTATGAATTGTTAGTATGTGGAAGCATCAAAATTCTATATATTTGTAATTTGCCTATGCTACCGAATTATGGACTGAATTTATGGCAGATTACAGGAATTGAAGGAAGTTCAAAGAAGCGACACGACCTGGTAGCATCATTCCTTACAAAATGTTGCAGCATTTTAGTAAACAAAATATTCCCTAGGATCTTCTAGTGTACGAATTTCTAATTAGATGAGGTGCGTTTGACGCCTCAGAAAGGCACAATTTACCCTCTCTCTACACATGGGACTTTAAGACGGCACCATGAGTCATTTGTGCACCTGTATTTAAGGCAAGAAGCACAAATTTTTAGGGCAAGACGCCAGAGAAGAAGGAACCCCGAAAGGAAAATGTTGGGTTTATATCCTAAAACTTGTGCTATGTAAAGTTATTCAGTAAATTTGTTATTGAACAAGTGAATTGATAAGTATAACTCTATAAATCTAATAAACTAAGAATCCATGGCTATAGTACAAGGACTTGGACTTTATGTGGAGTCATAAAAATGGATCAAGTTCGAGTAAATAGCAAAAATGGTCTATAGTATATGGATTAGGCTGGGTACCTTATCCTAGGTACACTATAGGACGTGGCCCACTTTGTATATAATACAAACGATGAGATCCTGAATCGTAAATGTAGAGACATGCGAGTGGGGGCGTTCTATGCAAAGAGTTTGCATATGGCTAGACTGTGAAATAGTCATTGTTTCTTTATAACACCATTTATTGATAAACACTGACTTATTTCATAATTGATGACCTAGGTAACTCGATCTTACTCCTGAGGTAACTATGAACTCCTATTTATTCAGGATTATCCTTTGATCTCCATGGGTGAGAGAGGCTCATCGTTGTCTGCTCAATATGCCTTCCATTTTAGGGGTAAGATCGGGTAGATGGTTGAGAACATGGTCATGCAAGATGGAATTCACTCCTACCCAACTTTAGGGATAATAGAGTGGTTGTTCCCTTAAGTGCTGATTCCAGGTCTTGAACAAGGGGCCCCACCCTCTCATTGGCCCGAGAGGGACTCGGTTTGGTGGTAGAACTACAAACCAATTGTTCATTTGACGGTCAGCGGTAGTTAAGGAGCAAGAAGTAATTCAGGGGTAAAATGATAATTTTGACCTAGCTGAGATTACAAACAACCTGTGAAGGGTCGACTTACTAATCATGGTTATATCAAATGGACAAAAATAAATATATAGTGAGGAGAGTGCAGCTACAGGCTGTAGTGGAGTGACACGTTAGTTAACGAATGTTGGTTAGCTAGGTTAAATAGTTTAACCAATTAATCTCAGATTGTTGGAGCTCATGTTCTATAGGTCCATTAGGTCCCTCGGCTAGCTCACATTGGATAAAACCTTAGAATAGTGAGGTGAATGGATTTGAAACATTCAAATTTGATTAAGGGAATGAGCATTAAATATATTCGATATATTTAACGTCTCAACATGTAATTGTGAATTAAACATACAAGAAAAGTTGAAAAAAAAATTTAAATGAGATTTAAATATTATATATATGAATAGAGATTCATATTCAGAAAAATTGTTTTTTTGGAAAACCAGGATTAGTGTGGTTTTAATAATATTTAAATATTTGATATTAAAATAATATCATTAAATTAAAATTGGTTTTAATTTAGAAATTTTATTTTATTTTGGATTTGATCAAAAATAAAACGAAAATGAAAAGGAAAAATCAAGTTAGTGGAAAAATCCACTAACATGATTTTTCCTTACCAGATTATGAGTTGTCATCTTCTTGTGTTGCCACAAATCCCACTAAATGCATGAGATTGAAGTGTCAATCTCTTGGTCTTTTGAGACATGCAAAATTAATTCTACAAATAGAAGAATTTTCAACTTAATTAAGGTTAATTCAATTGCTGAATTTTCATTAACTTTTTTTTAAAAAAAATTGTAGTGTTTTAAGTGTAAGAATGTTCTTCTCTCATCCAATTCTCCATCAATTTCACCTCAATTTGGATCCCACAATCCATTCTAAGGTCGGAGAATAGTCAAGAAGACTCTCGTGGTGGTCCAACATCCACTCGTGATCAATTTCGTGGAGAATCGAGGGAGATGTTGAGCATCAAAGGTTAGTAACGCTACTCACTGTTTTTCCTCTTTTATTTAAGCATGTTTATCCTTTTAATTTTTGCAAATTAGAATGCAATTTTGATCCATTTTGTTGCCCATGCATGTTATTTAATCCTTCAATTGATATCATAGCATGCTAATTGCACTCAATTTGCATTGGTAGGGTTGAATTCATGAGATGAAGGCTTGATGGTACTAAAATAGAGTTTTGTGATTTTGGCATCCTTTTAATCTTTCAATTGTTGAAATAATTTGTAATTGCCCGGTAATGTAAGGGATTAATTGTGTGTTAAAGGGTCTGAAATTTATTAGAGTCAATTAGAGTTGAAATTTTGATGTAATTCGAAGATTGGAGTAAAAGATCAAAGCTGGACAAAAACAGATTTTCGCCACTGCCCAGGTAGCGTCGAGACGCCATGGAACAAGTACTCGATGTTGTCCTTCTTTTTCCAAAAATGAGTGTTGCCGCCGGTTCAGCCCTAGTGTCTGGTTATATTCAGCTCCATGCATCCGATTCATCCCTGTTTTGATCTTTGGAGGCTGATTTAGTCTCTTTTGGCATGGTTCAAGCCCGTTCGAAGCAGTTCTGGTCAGTTCAAGCACATTTGGAGATTATTATTGTAATAATTTAGCTTATTGTGTGCTTGTGATGCCAAAATCATCCCATTTTAGCTTGTTTAATTTATTATGCATTGTGAATGTATGTTTAAATTAAATTAAATCTTATATGCATAATGTGTGTCATAGATTTAAAAACCCCACCATAGGATAATTATGCTTCATGCATTGCAAGTATGTTATAAGTGTTATAATGTATAGTATGCATGGATAGAATGCATTGCAAGTATCTTGTAAGTGTTATAATATATAGTATGCATGACTAGATTCATTGCAAATAGATTTTAAATGTTATAATGTATAGTTTGCATGAATAGGTATCATGAGAATTAGTATAAGTGTTATATTAATTTATGATATGTATGCAGATGTATGTTGTGGATGAATGTCTTTTATTTTATAAGTGTTATAAAATCAATTAGACATTTAAAATCTATAACTCAGATAAATAGCATGCTCACTTATGGTTAATCACTCAAGCAAATTCACCTCCTTTAATAGTTAAATTAGGTCAACTTCTTATAAAACGAAGTTTAAAAAACTCACCCGGTGAGATTCTGTCTAAGACTGGAGGTATTTAAGTTGACGGTTTACGGAACACCTTCTACCTGGGGATCGAGCTGGCGTTTGGGTTGAGTGAGCCCGATGTTATGAGCATGCGTGAGCAATGTGAGGTAATAAAGAGTTTATCACTTAAACATCGTAGGTTAAAATACAGTATAAGAGTTATGCTCGAATGAATCATCTAGACTTAGGTTATTTTTTAGCCGAAATATACCTAAGTAAAAAAATACCCAAAAACCAAATAGAACACTTTAGCGGGAGAGAAATAGTACATATGATGTATTATTTGCTAGCTCTCACATCCTTAAGAGTTCACATCGTGAGATTTATGTAGGCCTTCGTGTCTCTTTTACCGAGATTGCTCCATTCGAAAAACTGTTTGCATAAGTCAATAACAAGGTGAATAGAGGAAGTAGTTCATAGTAAGTGGGTGAAGGGTATGTGTCCACATGTCCTACGGTCTCTTCCATTAGGTCACATCGTGAGATTCCTATGTTGCACCTGTTGGGTGCTATTATGGGCACCTATCCAGTCGAAGGGTTTGTAACATGAGATTCAGAACACAGTGAACTCCAGAAACGGATAGGGTTTCTTAGGTCCGTTTTCTAGCATTGTCTTTCCTCGAGAGAGCTTGTTTGATTCCGATCTCTGAAATCTGAAAGTGGAGGGTCTACACTTACGAAATTTACTAAGTGTTAGTAAATTTTTGACTGAATGTTTTGATTTAGTGAAGGAGTGATTGACTACCCCTCGGTGGCGATTGTTCTGACTCACTAAAGTATCGTTGCAAATTTAATGATCTTAGGTAGTTATTGAAAATTTGCTCAAATTGATTGGATTAAGATAATAAGGTTGATTAATTTACTAATAGGATTTGTTCATCCTTTCAGAAATGACTAGTTCGATTGTCCAATTACTAGCACTCGAAAAACTTAATAGAGATAACTATGGCACATGAAAATCAAATCTAAATACGATACTACTAATCGATTGACCAATAATACAATTCGTTCCTAGCTCAACGGCAAACCGAAATGTTCGGGATGCCTATGACAAGTGGACAAAGGAAAATGAAAAAGTCCGAGTCTACATTTTGGCCAGTATATCTGATATAGTGGCCAAAAAGCATGAGAAAATGATCATTGCCAATGGGATTATGGACTCGCTGCAGGTGTTATTTAGGCAACCGTCTTCATCGGCCATGCATGTTGCTTTAAAATATGTTTACAATTGCCGCATAAAAGAAGCATCCTCTGTTTGAGAACATGTTCTTGGCATGATGGTCCACTTTGATCGGGCGAAAGTAAATGGAGGTATCATAAATGAAAAGAGCCAAGTCAGTTTCATCATGGAGTCTCTTCCGAAGAGTTTCTTGCAATTCCGCACTAATACCATGATGAACAAGATTGAATACAACCTGACAACTCTTCTCAATGAGCTCCAAATTTACCAATCTTTATTAAAGAATAAAGGTGTGGAAGCAGAAGCAAATCTTGCTACTTCTTCTAAGAAATTTACAAGAGGATCCTCCTCTGAAGGTAAATTGGCCTTCTTCTTTCAAAAATAAGAGTATTCAACAGAAGATGAAAGGGAAAAGGGAAAGTCATAACTCCTGCTATAGACAAAGGCAAGGGAAAGGCTGTAGATAAAGGAAAATGTTTCCACTGCAACCAGGAGGGGCACTGGAAACATAATTTCCTGAAGTACCTTGCAAAAAAGAAAGCTGAAAAAGAAAGACAAGGTAAATATGATTTACTGCTTGTTGAAACATGTTTAGTGGAAAATGATTTTTTCAACATGGATACTGGATTCAGGAGCCACTAATCATGTTTGTTCTTATTTTCACGAAACTAGTTCTTGGAAGCAGCTTCAAGATGGTGAGATAACTCTAAGGATTGGATCAGGGGAGCTCATCTCAGCCAACGCAGTGGGAGATATGAAGTTGTTTTTAGAGATAGATACATTTTACTTGAAAATGTGTTATATGTTTTTAAGCGTTGTAGGAATTTAATATCTATCTCTTGTTTGCTGGAACAATTGCATAAAGTATCTTTTGTCGTAAATGAAGCGTTCATTACAAAAAAGAGGTATTAATGTCTGTTCAGCAAATTTAGAAAACAACTTATACAAGTTAAAACCTACCAAAGTTAAGGTTGTTTTTAATATTGAAATGTTCAAAAAAGCTGAAACATAGAACAAAAGGCAACGAGTTTCTCAAAGTACCTATTTTTGGCACTTAAGGCTTGGTCACATTAAACTCAATAGGATTGGGAGATTGGTCTAGAGTAGACTCCTGAGTCAGTTAGAAGACAACTCTTTACCTCCATGTGAATCATGTCTTGAGAGTGAGATGACCAAAAGATCTTTTACTGGAAAAGGTCTCAGAGCCAAAGAACCCTTAGAACTCATACATTCGGATTTGTGTGGTCCAATGAATGTCAAGGCCCGAGGAGGGTATGAATACTTCGTTAGCTTTATTGATGATTATTATAGATATGGATAAATTTACCTAATGCATCATAAGTCTGAAACTCTTGAAAAGTTCAAGGAGTACAAGGCTGAGGTCGAGAACCTATTAGGTAAAACCATAAAAACACTTTGATCAGATCGAGGTGGGGAGTACATGGACTTGAGGTTCCAAGACTATTTGATGGAACGTGGAATTAAGTCATAACTCTCTGCACCAGATATGCCTCAGCAAAATGGTGTATCTGAAAGGAGAAACGGAGCCTTATTGAACATGGTTAGATCGATGATGAGCGATGCTCAGTTGCCTAGTTCGTTTTGGGGATATGTGTTGGGGATGTATGTCCTAAAACTCGAATGGCTTGTAAACACGTTCTATTGTCAATAAAGTTCTTATTGATGTTATTCAATAAAGTTGTTATTGAATCCTTTATAACTCTATAAATCCAATAAACGAAGAACCCGTGGCTATTATATGAA
>JAOANK020000022.1:8264461-8279597 GCA_026257165.2 Telfairia occidentalis | reverse complement strand
TGTGAATATAAATATTCCATTTTTATAACCTAATTTTGGATTATACATGTTTTTTTTTCCTAATGTTTTACTGTTGTATTTTAATCTCATAAATTTATATGTATCATGTGTTATGTTTATCATTTACACTTCTTTTATATACCATATTTGATTATTTATATACATATTTGATTTAATGTGTACATATTTAATTTAATGATTACATGTTTCATAGCATGTTTTACAAATTAACTATATACTTTACATACAGATTATCAACAAGCTAGTTATTTACATTTTTTTTAGTATGCATGCTTAGTATGTATATTAAATTTCTAATGTAAATATATTTCTTTTCTAATAGTTTTATCATGACAAATCTTAAAAAATTAGAGCTCGTTGCTCTTGATATCAATGGTAACAATAATTTGAATCTCCTAAAGAGATCATTGACATCATTAATGGAATAGCACTTCATTCATTAATGAGAATGCCCAAAATTAATATTCTTTTTTTATTTTAGTATTTATATGTTATATTTACGAATTAAGCTTTATATTTCAAGTTTTCTATTTAATTCTTGAATCTTATTGTAATTTTTCTTTTCTTTAATGAAGAATCATGGAAATTTCTTATACATTGGTTGATTCAAAGATGAACTCTAAAGATTTATGGTTGACAGATAGTGCAACTACACACATGATACTTAAAAATATAAAATATTTTGATGGATTGACAATACTTGAAGCAAAAGTCAATATAATATCAGGTTCTGCAAACTTGATAGAAGGTTTTGGAAAAGCAAATCTAATTTTTCCTGAAAGAACAATATTTACTATTGATAATACCTTATTCTCTAGTAAATAAAAAAAATGTTTATTGAATTTCAAAGATATATGTTGTAATGGCTATCCTGCTGAGACCGAAAGTAAAAATAATATAGAGTACCTCTATATTACATCTACTAACTCACATGAAAAACATATATTAGAAACAATGTCTGCTTTTTCTTCGGGATTATATTATACTCATATACGAGTAATTGAAACATATGTAATAATGAACCTGAAGTTCATGAATTTAGATATATTAACCATTTTACATGATCGATTGGGTCATACTGGGTCAATAGTGATGAGAAGAATTATTGAGAATTCACATGGACATCCAATAAAGAACCAGAAGATTCTTCAATCTAATGAATTGTCATGTGTTGCTTGCTCTCAAGAAAAATTAATTATTAAACCATCATCAGCTAAAGTGAGAATTGAATCACCAACATTTTTAAAAGAATACATGGTGATATATGTGGACCTATTAATCCACCAAGTGGACCATTCACATATTTTGTGGTTTTAGTCGATGCATCCAGTAGATGGTCGCATGTGTGCTTATTATCAAGCCAAAACCTTGCATCTACAAGATTACTTGCTCAAATAATTAAATTAATAGCATAGTTTTCTAATTATATAATTAAAAGTATTCGTCTTGATAATGCTAGTGAGTTCACATCCCAAGCGATTGATAATTATTGTACGTCAATTGGGATAAGTATTGAACATCTTGTAGCTCGTATTCATACACAAAATGGTTTAGTTAAAATCTTTGATTAAACGTTTGCAATTGATTGCTAGACCATTAGTTATAAGAGCAAAGCTTCCTATATCTGTATGAGATCATACTATTTTGTATGCAGCGTCACTTATACGCATTAGACTAACATCTTATCATAAATACTCCCAATTACAATTAGCCTATGGCCAGGAGCCAAATGTATCCCATCTACAAATTTTTGGATGTGTAGTATATATTCCAATTGCTCCACCACAACGTACTAAGATGGGTCCTCAAAGGAGGTTCAGAATTTATGCTGGATTCGATTCCCCATCAATTATTAGATATCTTGAACCCCTGACAGGTGATGTATTTACTGCACGATTTGCTTATTGTCATTTTAATGAAACAATTTTTCCAACATTAGAGGGAGAAATTAAGAAGTTGGAAAAAGAAATTACATGGTGTGCATCTTTATTATCTCATTTAGATCCCCGTACAGATCAATGTGAACTAGAAGTTCAAAAGATAATCTATTTTCAAAATATAGCAAACCAAATTCCAAATGCATTTACAGATGCTAAGAAAGTGACCAAGTCATATATACCAACTGTAAATGTCTCATCTAGAATTGAGATACTAAAACATCAAATTGTTACAACTAATGAATCTGCAGCACGCTAGAAGCGTGGTAGACCAATAGTTCCAAAGATAAAAATTCTCGAAAAAGAAAAGTAGTCGATAATCAAAACAACTCAGTTGAGAAAGTGAATATTCCAGAAGAAATTCGAGACATGACGATCCATAAGAATATGAAAGAAGGTCAAGTACCGAATGATAATAATGCAATTTCGATAAATTATGTCATGATAGGTAAAAGATGGAACCGAACTAATGTAGTTGTTGACAACATTTTTGCTTATAATGTTGCGCATGATATTATTTATGAAAATAAGGATTTTGAACCAAAATCTGTTAAAGAATGTCGACATAGAAAGGATTGGCCTATTGAAAGAAGCAATCCAAGCATAATTAACCTCATTTTCAAAACGTGAAGTTTTTGGACCTGTCGTCCAAACTCCTGAAGGTGTAAAACCTGTGGGATACAAATGGGTATTTATGAGGAAAAGAAATGAAAAATAATGAGGTCACAAGATATAAAACAAGACTGGTGACACAAGGATTCTCGCAAAGGCCTAGTATTAATTATGAAGAGATATATTCTCCAGTGGTTGATGCAATAACTTTGAGATTTCTAATTGGTCTGACTGTAAATGAAAAGCTTAACATGCATTTTATGGATGCAGTCACAACATACCTATATGGATCTCTTGATAATAAAATTTATATGAAAATTCCTAAAGGATTTAAAATACCAGAATCATATAATTCAAATTCTAGAGAATTATATTCCATCAAATTACAGAGATCATTATATGGATTAAAACAATCAGGACGAATGTGGTACAATCGTCTAAGTGAATATTTATTGAAAAGAAGGATATCAAAATAATCAAATTTGTCCATGTGTCTTTATTAAGAAATCACAATCAAGATTTGTTATTATAACTGTATATGTTGATAACTTAAATATAATTGGAACTCCTGAAGAGTTTGCGAAGGCAATAGAATATCTCAAAAAGGAATTTTAGATGAAAGATCTTAGAAGAACAAAATTTTGCCTTGATTTGCAAATTGAGCATTTAGCAGATGAAATTCTTATTCATCAATCAACTTATATAGAAAAGATATTAAAAAGATTTTACATAGACAAGGCACATCCTTTGAACATTCCAAAGATAGTTCGTTCACTTGATGTGAAGAAAGATATCTTTCAATGTCAAGAAGATGATAAAGAAGTTCTTGGTTCTGAAGTATCATATCTAAGTGCAATAGGTGCATTTACGTATCTTACTAATGATACACAACCTAATATAGCATTTTCAGTAAATTTATTACCTAGATATAGTTCTTCTCAAACAAAAAGACATTGGAACGGAATCAAGCACATATTTGTTATCTTCGAGGAACAATTGATATGAGTATATTTTATTCAAACAAATCAAATTTTGATCTAGTTGGTTATGTAAATGCAAGAAATTTATCTAACCCACACAAAGCTAGATTTCAAATAGGTTATTTGTTTATATGTGAAGGAACTACAATATCATGGTGATCCATGAAGCAGACCATAATATCTACCTCATCAAATCATGTTGAAATTCTTGCAGTTAATGAAGCTAGTCGAGAATGTGTATGGCTAAGATCAATGACTCAACATATTCGAGAAACATGTGATTTGTCTTCTAACAAAAATCTTCCAACAAATTATGCAAAGACAATACAGTATGTATAGCCCAAATCAAAGGGGGATATATTAAAAGAGATAGAACAAAGTACATTTCACCAACACTCTTCTACACTGATGATCTCGAAGAAAATGACGATATTAGTCTTTAGCAAATTTGTCCGAAAGACAACCTAGCTGATCTTTTTACAAAGGCATTACCTACTGCTACATTAGAAAAGTTGGTGCACAACAATTGGAATGTGGCGATTTATAAATCTCAAATGATGTTTCCATGAGGAGAAGTAAATATGATGTACTCTTTTTCCCTGGATAGGTTTTTATCCCATTGGGTTTTTCTTAACAAGGTTTTTAATGAAACAGTTATTAGGTATTTGAATAATGTACTTTTTTTTCTACACTAAGATTTCTTCTCATTGGGTTTTTCCTAGTAAGGTTTTAATGAGACATATATTTAATATACAATGGATATCTAAGGGGGAGTATTATGAATATATTAAGTAGATATTTGTAACCTCCATGAGTTACACAATTCCACATTCATTCTGCTCTTTTATCACCTATTATACCTATGATGGTTACACAATTTGAATTATGTAAATCTTGTAACCTACACCATTGTAAATCCTATAAATAGTAGTTGTATGGGGCATTTGAAAATCACAACTCAATAAAGTATTCTCTCTTCCTCTCTACTTTCTTCTCTTCATCTTTCCTTTTTGGTGTTATTTGTGTTATTGTTATTTTGTGTTTGTTTTTGTGCTAATTTTATAACAAGTACAACGTTTTTGGATTGTTATGTATAATATTGTGTAGCACAGTTGTTTCTCCTCGTCTCGCTATTCAGCAGTTGCAAACCTACGAGCGTGGGTTGAATCCATAAATCGTTTTTCTTTTTCTTTTTATTTTTCCCCTCTTTTTCCATTTCTGTGTTTCCTCTCTCCCATCCTCCCAATCCCACTCCTCCCTATCTCTCTCACTTTGCTCTTTGTCTCATTATTTTTCTTTCTTTTTTAATTTTTATTTTTGTGTTGCATTTTTTCAATATATTGTTTTATGTTACATTTTTTAGGGCATTGCATCTGGATGGGCCAATGGTGTATATTATTTTGGTTTACATATTTAAAAGCAGTATTTGCAAATTTGGCAAAAAAATAAATAGGATATTGCAAATCTAGCAACTTATTTTATATTTTGTAAATATAGCAAAAAATCAAGGCTCAACCCAAACTAAAATGCAGAAAAGTCTAGAAAACTATTAAAAAAGAAGTTCTTTTTGTAAGGCTTGCGATTTTATATTAGGTATGTCAGTAATATCATTGTTATACCACTTATATATATAATACAAAGTATATAGTTTATATACTATTTTTCTTAATATATTGTTGATATACTACATATATCACATATTATCACATATATCACTGATTTATTATTATATAGGTGATCTTTAATCAATATTTTTCTATTTAGTTTTCAGTAACTCTTATTGTGTCTACCGTTAATGGTTTTTTATAAATAACTTCTAAACTTTTGTTAAAGAGTCAATGGAAGAAATAAACGAGAAACTATATAGGAAAGAGAGCGTAACGAATAAAAAATAAATTTTTGAATAAAAAGAAAGAGAATAATATGAAAACGTTGACTTAACTTGAGAAAATTAAAAGAGTAAAACGAGTAAAATTTTAAATGATTTAATATATCATTGATATAATTCATATTAAGTATGTTTTTTATTTAAAATACGATTGATATACTTCATATAAATATATCAACGATATACCCATATTATTAATATACTTCATACTAGACATATCATTAATATACTTATATCATTGATAAATAAGGAAGGCAAAATTGAAATAACAATAAAATGGACATCCAATTTCAAAAAAATTTGTTATATTTGCAATCTTAAAACTAGTTGCTATATTTGCAAATATAGCAAAAAATTTTGCTACCTATTAGAAATATCTTATTTAAAATATAAAATACAAATTTCTCAATTTTTAAATATTATGATATAACTTTTAGTTTTTGAAATATAGTATCATTACCAAATCATTTAAATTAATGTTAGTCTAATACTCGTAAGAACATTATCTTATTATTGAATTAGTAATCATATATTCTTTCACTAAAATTTTTTATTAATAAAATATTTAAGTTCATATTTTTTTTTCAATACTATTTTTATAAATTTCAATAATATCCATGATTTTTCTCGAAATATCCGTCGATATATCTATAAATCTGAGTTACCGATATTGATATTGACATTGATACTTCAGCCTTTGATGCCAAGTATTAACAACTTGAAAAGGAAAAGAAAATAATCTATTCACCATAGCAATAGAAACCCAAGACGACCATACAGTTATACTACATAGAATTGACATCTAAAAAACAAAACAAAACAAATCAGTTGCATTTAAACTTTGATGCTAAAATTAGTATATTGAACATTGAAAAACGAACGTCAAATCTTGAGTTATAGCTAACATCAAATTACAAAATAAAAACAAAGCACAGCAGGAAAATTTTATAGATGGAACCACATTTGTAATGGAATGAGTCCTAAATTTAATGCCATAACGAACAAAAGAATACATGCAACTTTTTATAACACAATAGGCAAGAGAGAATTAAACATATGAAGAATACATCACAACTGGGAAGAAAATCAAACTCGCCCTCTATACGCAACTATGGCTGGATTTCAAGTTTGTTATACATTTGGAAGAGAGGTATTCTGAAGCTCGGGCAGCTCAGACAAGGCCTCTGATGGCGGTGCTGCATTATTTGTGGATGATGAATTCGCAACAAAGGAATTCTGAGCTTCGGGCACCTCTAACACGGCTTCTGAATGTTCTGCATTATTTCCAGAGGACAATGGCGTTTGAGCCTCTACCACTGTTGTGCCGGAGGATGGTGATTGGATATCAGATGGCTCTGAATTACTTGATGTTGTTGGAACATTTTCCACTGGAGTCATTGGAGACGTATTGGTAGCTGTTGTTGAAGTTGGGGCATTACCATCTGAACTCTGTTCACTCGGTTCTGATTGGTTCGGCGTACCTTCTGGTGGTTGTGGATTAGCAGCTGCGGGTGCCTCGAGTAGCAATTGCTTGGCTGGTTGCTGCAGTGCACCTTGTCCTCCAGGAGTTGGCTTCTTTGGAGCTAAAATGGAAGATGACAAAGTTGGCATTCCAGGAGGAAGGATTTCAATTGGAGGCTTCTTGCCTGCATCTGCCAAGCTTGTCAGTTTCGGTTCCTCAAGAGATGCAAAAAACGCAGCAGTGGCATCGGTCTTTTCGAATAAAGTGTGCTCCATCTCCTTTTGTAGCATTTTGTTCCAAGACTCGACCAAGTTTTTCAAGGTAGGTCGACCATGAGCCTAGTAATTGCATTTAAGTTAATGCACAATCTGAAGTATATGAACAGCACAAATAAAGATGACATACTTGAGAATGAAGCACAGCTTCCGCAAGCATTCCTGTATCTTGCCATGCTTTTTCCATGAGAGCATTGTCTCCCAAAACTGCTGCTGCAAATGCTGCTTCACGTCCCGAGCCAACTGAGATCAAATTGTTTACCAATCCCTGCAGCATTTACACCGTCATTTATCAAAAATAGAGCACTGAAGAATTATTTTAAGAAACAAATAATATATCAACGGAACCATTGCAGGCACATATTATCCTCAGTCTGCCCTTTTTCTAGACTAAGATTATGAAAAGTCAAGAGTCCCATCTGATAACATTTTTTTTGTTTTGATTTTTTTTACTAATATTTTTCTCGCCAAGTTCTAAAAACTAAAATAGTAATTTTCAAAAATCTGTTTTTTTGAGCTAAATCTGCATTACTATTCCAAATTCTTATACCAAGATTATGGGGGAAAGGAAACGGAAATATAAATGTCTTCTAAAGTTCCCAAATTTCCAATGATTACAGTATCAAGCAACTGTTCAAAGCCTGAATTATACAGGTTCTCTTTTTTGCTAGTTTATATCCTTAGAAGACCATGCCAAAGAAAACCAAAAAAAGTTGACATGACACCTCGAACATGCAACATGAAATTCAATATGATTTCTTACGTTTGGAGTAACACATAACAGTATGGGGTAAGAATTCGGATCAGAGATGAGCTAACCTTGTAAAATCATGTTGTATAGAGCACAGCATATTTTGTACAAGACAACAACTAGCAAGCTTTAAACATAAATGAACTGTTAGGCTAGAAAAGTGTTTTCAAGCACTTACATTCAGTCGTGTCAACTCTCCATGATTTGCTAATCGCAGAGCCAATCCTCTTAACTCATGAGCCTCTAATGCACCTTTCAAAGAACCTGCAGCAGCTAACCTCTTAAGAGCCTCACGAGCAATATCAGCCTGTCCAGTGGCGTCCGCTGCATCAATCAAATCCAAAAACTCTTTTGCAAATTTCACGATTCCTTGAACTGTTTCCACCATATCTTCCTTTTTAGTTGTTAAGCTGAGAATATCATTCAAATCAAGCCCCGCATTATCTTGCCCCATGTCCCTGCTGTTACTCATAGTAAGAAGACACTGAAGCGCTCTTTTCAAATCATTGCCTTGCATAGCCAAATCAAATTCCAATCTGACAAATTCAAACAAAGATAGATTAACTATTAAAACTAGAACTACAGTAATCTGATTGTTATACAATTGACATGGTTTTGACACATTGACCTCATATAATGAAAGACAAATTCCAAGCTACTACTCAGAGTGATTGAGGAATTGTATAATCGGGCTCATAAAACGCAACAAACCACAAAATGGATGTACATGTACATATGCTTTCTGACAAGCAGTCTTGATGAGACATCAACCATAGGCATATTATTTTACAGTAGGGTAGCATCTTTCCTGCAAGTGCTTGTTTACCTCTTAGATATTCCAGGCAGATGTAAAGCTTCCGTGGCATAGCCCATCCCGAGCATAAATTGGGCTAAGTCATCATGATGTTCTCTACCAAGCCTACTTGCCCTGCAGGAAAAAGAAATATTTAAAACTTGAAACAATTCCAGCCATTACCATATGTAAAAGAGTGAGAAAGGCTAATACCATTTAACTGCACTGACTGCATCACCATAGGCAGCAAGACACCGGCAACGAATACCAGGATGATTTAAGGATAGAGCATGCGCACTCATGTACCTGGTAAGAAAACTCAAGCAGCATAAGTCAGGACTTTCATCATTATATCTTGAATTTTTTTCAAATTCAAAATTCAAGAATCCTTCAGAGCATATGAGATGACAACATTGAAAATGAGACAACGATTGATGAGTGACTGTATAAACTCTATGCACATAATGAGATCAACATTGAGAAAGCTAGTGTAATTTTTTAAATACTTTACAAACACATGGTTCGATGGAAAGATATACTGAACTTTCACCAATAACTCGGGGATGGTATCAACAAAATCAAAATATGCAAACAGACAGAATTAGCTCATCAATTTGAACTGAAAAACTTCAACATTTGTGCTTTCTTTTGGAAGGGTAATTAAGGTAATTATGTCCTCTAAATTCTTATATATTACAAGATTCAAGTACCTGTCAATTAACCAGAGAACGCCATCTCTAACACCAACCACAACTAGAGGTCCTACAGGACGTTTCTGCTCAGCTGGGAAACGAGTAACTGCCACTGACACTCCACCACCACCAACTGCTATCTCATTAGCTTTTCTTTCTTCAGTCTCTTTTTGCATCATTGAATCATCTGCATCAGCTTTCGACTGTTTGGGCAATGATAAAAATGGTGGCACAGAAGGAGCTTGCTGGAATGATGCTAATCGAACCACCTAAAATTTTTAAGATAAAATTAATTTTAAAAAGAAGAAAGAAATTAGAAATATATGTATGATTCAAGAACCATATACTATGCACCAAAAAGTATGTTGTAGAAACACTATTTTGAAACAAAAGGGTAGGTATTGGAAATATATCCAACATGGGTATGCTCTCAACATCAGTCGGACACGATCTTTTTAATGTGACTTTTCTTATTATTATTTATAAATTTTGCTTCGCTAGAACATGCCAAAACACTTGACGGTTAGTAGAGCAAAATAACTATTAAAAAATTGTTAATGGAACCCTTATAAAACAGACAGATAAAAAAGTTAAACTAAAACCCAAATTTTCATATATGGCACACAGAACCAAGGCTTGTGGGAGGAAAAGAAGCAGTATCTGTAGTTTGGTTGCAGAGAGAGAAGCATGAAAGTGGACTTACAGCAGCATGTGTGCAATCAGCTTTAAGCTTATTATTAACCTTTCACTGTTTAAATGTATATACGTTTTTAAAGAACTAAAGGTACTCTAAAAACTTCTATGCTCTGGAGAGGAAACAAATCCAAATGCAGCAAAAAAATTTCAAATACTAACTATACTTTTTTTATTCCCATTGGTTTTAGGAACAAGTTTCCAAATGATAAACCAAATGTCATCATAATTCTTTTTGGTTTTTATCATTGTCACTAATAGCAATTTTAAATTGTTAAATTTCACATTGGAAGAGGCTTTCCTGATCAGAATCTGCAAATAGTCTAAAGTCGGTATATAAGGTCTTTCCATATTGTTCAAGAATATGGATGATCAAATCAAGATTCACATTAGGTGAACCAGAAATCAAAAACATTTCTAATACTGTGACCATAGATAGTCACATATAAAGAAAGGTAATAAGATTTGACCTGAAGCATTGGGGGCCTTAAGGTTATCCTTTCTTGGATAACAGTTTGCGGGCCATCAACAGCAATAAGAGCTAACTCCCCATGCTCAGCAATGGCTTTAGCTTGTGCATCTTTCAATTTCATCTCTTCTTGCATCCTTTTCGTTTCAATGTCAATAGGTGCAACTCCAGCATCCACAAAAACACATCTAGAACATGCAGCAGAACAAAGCAGCATAAGTTCTAGCAGTATTTTCTTTAAATTTAAATTTAAATTTCAGATTTCAATCCTAATGACATAGTCAAATAGTATCATGCTTCACTGGAAAATCAAGAAGTTTTCAAGGAAATGGTGCATTTACAGATGGAGATGGTCGGAACATGATATTGGCATGATGAAGAACCAAAAAAACAAACAAACAATCCCTACTGATTCAACTAGTTGAATAAGATAAATTCAGAGCTTCCAGTTCTGAAAATGGGTCCTTAGACAGAGCCACCAACAGACGACGAGGAGGAATTCAAAGGAGAGTAGGAAAAGATGAAAAACCCATTCCATATCTAGCTGGTTTGTTTCATTGAGAGAAGAAATCCCATATTTTAAAGGTGCTGATTCCTTGTCACTCCAACAAAAAAGTGTCTCATGGGCAGATCATGGGCAGAACTTACACTTCTGATCCACTACTAAGAAAGTATTCCTAAAAGTTGGTCTCTATGTACTAGATTTTTGAGCTGTGATTACAGGTTTTTGAGGTGTGATTTAGATTATCACTGTCAAAGCTACCATTTTGGAGATTTGGTTTGAACAGAATTAAAAGATTATTAAAGAGAACCACTTAGTTTCGAGAGAAAGGTTTGATTTTGTCAAGACCAAATCTTCATATTGGTGTTCTTTCTCTTTTACTTGCGATTTACTCTTATGACACTTGTACAAATGGGGGGGCTTTTATAATCTCCTTTTTAGGTTATTATGTTGGTTCTTTTTTTTTCACTCCCGCTGGAAATTTGTACCTTTGAACAACTTTTGTTCCTTTTCGTTTATTAATAAAAAATTTGTTTCTTGTTAAAAATTAAATAAATAAAGATTACAGGATTAATTCAGAAGCTGGAATCTGGTTGAGGAATTTGAAGAATTGTGATGTGAAGACTTCAACATTTCAGCCATTTGAAGATAACTGTTGTTGGGGAGGGGGACCGAAGGGGAAGCTTGATTTGTAAGGTTGGGCTCAGATAGTTCATAATCACATATATATCTTTTTTTTAAACAAGAAATCATATATATATATTAAAAAAAAACAAAAAAAAAACATCAACATTCATAATACATAGAACCATAGCAACAAGAAATCTCAAGGACAGCAGAGTAATATGCTGTCACTACATCAATCATCATAGAGGAATATCTCAAATTTGATTTTTACCAAATTCTTTGATTCGGAATGAAAATATTTCTCGCTCACACTTGAATCAGGTACCTAAGATATCGGCCATTACAATGAAGAATAAAGGAAAAGAGCCTCTAAATAATGTCATTTGAAAATTTGAACTTTTTTACCATCTATATATTATCTTTCAATAGATTATTTTGTGGATAGATCCAAACTCCACAACTAGATGTTTCACGTTTGGAATAGTGGATACCATGCACATAGATTCAGCATGACTGACGTGGCATTGCTTAATTACAATTTGGAATACTCATGAAAACATCAAAGAACTATACAACAAAGCTAAACAGAAACTAGATCTAAAACAAAACAAACCCATTAAAAGATTGAACTCAAGTGAATTGAAGATTCAACTCTTGCAATTGATTGAGAAGAATAGAAAATTCATGAGGAAGATAATCAATGTTAAGCCACGAATCCAACACGAAGTTATGCAAACAGGAGGAAATATAACTTACTCAATGGTAGTTGGAGTAGCCACAAACAGTTGTCTACGATGCCAGACAGCTCCAGTAGCATATGGAATTGCTACATCTCCCAAGTATCTATACTGAGGACGCAGAGAAGATATGACAATGTAATGCTGATATCCGAAGGCACAATATTCAACAGTTTGATCCCATGCGGTCCATTCTGGCTGGGGCAGAAGCCCACCAACAGGCTGAAAAGTTTCCCAGCTGCATGATATACACCATTCAGAGTTAATAAAATGGAAAAATATAATTTGTGGAAGGGGGGTAATGTCAATACCAACAACCTACACCCCCCACCCCAAAAAAAAGTCATCAACAGGATGAAAAGTTCTACTTCGCACAATAACTACCGTCAAGAGTGAATATAAAAGCAAAAGGTTAATAGGCAAAGCTCGTTTCTAGAATAATGTAGTTGGTGACTCGTAAAGGTTTAAAATGGTGACTCGTAAAGGTTTAAAATCACATTTACAAGTCAAGGATAAATCATCCGTGAGAATAAACTAATTGAGAACTTTCAAAAAGAAAAAACTAACCAAACATAATTTCACTAAATTTTTATTCTAAAAAAACTATTTCATAGAAGACAATGAAGATGAACCGTATAGAATATTTACACTAAAATTCTTCGTCAACGAGCTCAAGCAGTACACTATTTTTATTTTTATTTTTTTCCCTTCTACAAGATATTCTCCGGTTTGGATTAGAGTACTGCCATCGAGATTGAGCCCCCACAGCAAGGGTTTGAACACAGATCTGAAATGGTCTGAGAGTTGTATTTAAATATCCTGCCCAAGGCCAGCACCGTCCTGGCATGCTCTTGCTCATGTAATGAGATTTAGCCCTACATTTCAACAAAATTACAGTAATGCCATTCTAGAATCCGAAAGACATCGTAAATTGTAATCTAAATATTAATCCTGTAATTCATTCTCGAAAAACTATTTTGAAAATAGATTTTCAAACAAGCCCCTTTACACTAGTTGAAAGCTGCAGCTGGACATGGAATCTGAAATAAATACCATGATCATACTAAAGTTGAGTACTTTCGCTAATGGGACAAGATCGAAGGTAGATTGAAGATCAAGTTCAGTATATTGTCTTGATTGGGAGTAAATCTGGTTACGTGGAAAAGTACAAAGCATAATATGTTCTTTTGTTCTGAAGTGTTGATCTAGAATGCAAAGCCATGATACAGTATGTCAAGTAATGTGGATACAACTCTTCATATTGCATCTAATCCAAAATTCTAGGACTGAACTATACATACATCAAATCGACATTATTTCATGAGAAAATACATGTTTGATATCTATGTGAGGACTAAAGGTCATTGGGACATATCTCCACTAAGGTATTGGATAGAGAACAAATTGGCTATCTTTATAATAAGTTGGGAATGATTAATGTACTAGAGGCTCCATGGTTTGGAATTCTTTCTTCTAGACTTTTGGGGTTTGTTTAGCGCATCCTAGAGAGTGCAGATCCACAGTGGAGGAGGTTTTTGGTTTTTGCTTATGCTCCCTTCTGGCAGAGCAGCCGATATGTTTCAAGCAATGTACATCATGCCACTAGAGCCAACCAAAGAAGAAAGTTATCTTCACTTCAACATTTGGAGTATAAAGTTTCATAAGAAAGGAGAACAAGTGGAGAAATAAGCTTCAATGCAACATGGAAACACCTAACTCAAAAGCTTCAATTTAGGGAATATTTATAAAGTAGTGTTCAATAATGCTAAGGCGACCTCAAGCGCGCGCCTATGGCGAGAGGCGATGCGACCTGGGGTCTCTAGGTCATGAAGGCACACATGGCAAGTGCCTTCAATAATGCGCTCGCCATTGTGTGCCTTGACGCCGCCTTCCGTCACCATCGCTTGACGCAAGGTGAGCGCCTTATTAAAGGCACTGATATCTTTTTTCTTTTAATTTTTAAGGCCCAATTTGTAAAAGTCCAACCCACAAAACCACCCATTCAAAAGGAAAAAAAATCCACGAATTGAAACCCTAAAAATCATTTGCAAGAAAAAACAAAAAAACCTAAGAATCATTTGAAAATCATTTGAACTTATGAACTTATGCAAAACGCACCCCTCTGCCTCAAAACGCCACCACCCTCCTTTCTACCATTAGAAAACTATTGTGCCATGCCGCCTCTACCCTCCTTGGTCTCCTCCTCCTCTGCCATTCGACCACCTGCCCCCTCTACTCTTCCCTTGAAATGTTCGGCAAATGTAAGAGATGAAATGAAAGACTATCAAACAAAGTCAAAAGTAAAAAGGAAAGAATGTAATGTCGTCCCAAGCTATGATGATTATGACTTCAATTTGATTGATGAAGAGATGGAACTTGGTAGATCAAGGTGTGAAGCATCTAGAAAGCGAATGAGTAGTAGTACTAGTTGTAAAACGTGATTGGGAGAAAATAAGTTATGTTATTCAGTATGAGAAGGTCTCTATATATATTGGTACACAAGAGAACCCTAATCTAACCTTAAAGGATGTACAATTACTATTAAGGATAAATACATAATAACACATATATATATACATATCATAACACTCCCCCTCAAGCTGGAGCAAATATATCGATTATGCCCAGCTTGTTGCAAAGATAATTTATCCTAGCTCCGTTTAAGGCTTTTGTAAAGATGTCTCCCAATTGTTCTCC
>JAOANK020000022.1:8241398-8264361 GCA_026257165.2 Telfairia occidentalis | reverse complement strand
TCTAACCTTAAAGGATGTACAATTACTATTAAGGACAAATACATAATAACACATATATATATACATATCATAACACTAGTATCTCTCAAAAGTGTAATAGTAGTGAGAGTGGATATCCATCACAAGTAAAGCCACCACGACAAAAAGGGTTAATGGATAAGTACGCTTATCCTCATTCGGGCAAAGTTTTTATGATAGGAATAGATTAAAAAAGCTTAAACAATCAACTATTTCTTAAAAGTACAACCAAGCGGGGAGGGATGCTACAATACAATTTATCATGTGTTAATTCTTTTTTATTATTATTTGTTTGAACAAGAAACAACTTGTCATTGATATATGAAAAGAAAAAATGTTCAAAGATGCAAACCCCCCAAAGGGAGTGAGAAAAACAAAAGAAAAAAGATTCCAAATAAATAAACTTCCAAAATCACAAGGAAAAATAATGAACATATCAATCTTCTAAAAAATTGCCACCCTCCTAGAAGTTGAATCTTAAACCAAGATCATCCACGTCGCAAACAAAAAGATCTTCAACCTTTTGATTAGAGAATGGAACTCCGAAGAGGAATTCTTTGGGGACAAAGAATTACTCCGCCTCCGGGAAACAAGATCCTCCAATTCGATCTTGATATCAAAGACATTCTCAATTATGAGGGGGAATAACGAGCCACCGATTTCCAGCACATGGAAATATTAAACCAAGGACATCAAGAACGAACGTTGATTGGAATCAAGATTTAAGATGCTGCATATAACTAATTTTCATAAAGCTGGATCTTCGAGACCAAATCTTCATCTTCTTTTTGCCAAAAGGCCTGATTTTTCCCCTTTAAACCACCAAAAATGAAACCACCATCTCCTAGAGACTTCTGAACAAAAATCCAGTAAACTAAATGATTTAATCTCCAATATGAACTTCTGACATTTGCTACCAAATTGAGATGAGATGCACACAAAGTTGTCCTCAACAATTCTAAGATTTCTTTTTGACCAAAGCTCCAAAAGAACTGCTTTGAAAATGTTGATCCACAATAAATTAGCTTGGAGGTAAAATTTCGTTGCTCTAGAGATTCCAAAACATAATATCTCATTCTTTAGATATAAAAAATCTATCCAGCAGAGAATGCACGAGTCTTGGGCTCCTAAAAGGATCTTCTTTCATGGCAATTGGTAGAGCCATACACATTCGAAATCCAAACACTCTTACTATCAAGAAGAGAAATTGAGATGGACAAAGAAAATCTTCCACGTAGAGTTTCCAGAATTTTGACTTTCAATTCATCCCAAAGAGTAACTAATCCTCCAGAGGCTCCCCATGACTCCAACTCAGCCCAATCAATATCTTTTGCACTCCAAAAAGACTTCACAATTTTGCCATCAATAAATTTTAACTTTGTTTCTAGAAGAATAACAAGATCGGGGCTCTGTTTTTAATAAAATTCTTAATGATCAACCACTTTTGTAATTTATAATCTCCAAGGCCACGTACGTTCCAAGAAACTATCTTCATAGTGACAAGAATAGCATTTATGAAGAAAAAGGAATCAGTGAAATTCCTATCTTATTGAAGAAAGAAACAGGGGACTTATATTTGTGAGCAACAGGGGAAAGTCTCTGAAACAGGGGAGACAAACACTTCCAAATGAGAGGAGTCCTCAAACAGAGCATTCAATTCATCATGCATATTTTGAGCGGTCAAAGGAGTATTCATAGAATTTGAAAGATGATCACAACACCGAGAGTCTTCACTACTCAAACTCACATTGAGGACGGATTCATCATACATACGTTCCCCCCTTAAAGTAGAAATAAAATTGACACTACCGTTCAAAAAACAAGGGAGATACTCTGAAGACAAACAATTGGTTGAATGTTTGGAGAAATCAGCTACCAGTGGATGATTGACTATGTGCGTAAGAGTTGTATTAAAACCTTCAATTAGATTACACTGATGAGGGCCCACTGAAATATTATTTTGTTAAAGGAGAAAAAGTAAAACTTTTTCTTTTCCTACTATAAAAATAGGGGTAGGGCTTTAATTCCATACTCCTTAAATTATTATTACTCAAAACATTAATTGCACCAAATTGAGGAGAGATATCATGCCCGGGGGCAGCCAAAAGGTCTTCATGAATATCCTTATTAATAACGTTCGTGGAGATTTCAATATACAATTTATTACTCCTCCCATCCATTTTTAAAAAACAGCTGTTATCCAAGAATAAATGATTCTTTTCAGAATCTGCAACGTTCACCAAAACAGGGTTCTTAACAACCAACGAATCAGCTTCTAAAGAATTATTTTCAATAAATTTTTTGCTCGAGATTAAAGGGAAAACAACTACACCTTCAGACTGGACATCTTCGGGAGACTCTTCAAGTTCCTCTAAGTAATTTTCTTTACTAAACTGATCATCTTCTTGCAAGTTGTCTTTGAATACTTCAGATACTTTTTTGATATCAAAGAGATGCTTTAACATTTTCTAACTGTTCCTCTTCCCTTAACCGTTCATCTTCTTGTTGCCATTGGTCTTCAAACACCGCAGAAACTCTTGCCTTATCAATCCAATTTGAGATTGTAGATGTATCAATACATTTATTTATAAAGAAACTTTTATCAAACATCAATACATATTCAGAGGTTGAGACAAAGTTGAAACTTTCACCAAGAACAGGATCAAAGATTGGCACAAAGGCAGGGATAACCCACACCTATTTTCTTTGACTTTGATCAATGCTTCCTGACAATCTATCATGTTAAGAGTCAAAGATGAACACTCTAAGAAACCACCAAAGTAAAAGTCTAGAGCTTCAAAGACAGACCTAGTCCAGAATTTCAAGGGTAAGTCACATATTTAATCTCCCCTCATAGCTTAAAATCTTCTCATTTCTACTATGGATAGAAAAATCTCATTTCTCAATCTTCAGCTGAAAATTTCCATAATAACTCCACTTTCCAAAGGCTAACAAGTTAGCAAAAGAGCTTGGATCTTTTACCTTAAAAATTGCTTTATCATCCATGAAAGGATTTAAACAAAAATCCTCAAAAATGTGGTCTTTTAAAACAGAGCAAGTGCTCATCCAATCATAATGCGCACACAGCCTAGTGACAACTAAAATATTTGACCAATCTAGCGAAACCGCTTCAAGATTTTTCCTAACCCGATACATCACGGAGCCACAATCGCGGAAGGTTGCACAACGTTTCTTTAGAGAACTTCAGCAAAGGAGTTGCCCTTAAATGACTCATGAGACTTATCGAATAGATTAGAGATTCCAATGTCGCTTCCAATCTCCGACTTAACCATCTTCAGCTGTGAGAGAAAATAACATATTAATTCCCAGAAAACAAGACAGCCTTTCTTATTTGCTTGAGCAGGAATTATCACCCTTCTTCTTCCCCCTGCAAGAGGCCATATTACACAATCCATAAACCATTTGGAATAAATGTAAAAGTTCCTGATTCTTCCTAGTACGAAACTCATCACGAATTTGTTCAAAAAATGATACTTGCATGGGATTGAGAAGGATATGAGCACTATGATTTTCAAACCATAAAAGTCGGAGTAGAATTAAGCTCCATTGTAGTCTGTCTTGTAACATCTTCAAAATAAAATTGATTGTTTGTCATCCACGCACAGAAAAATCTATTATCAACTCTACAACTTTTGGCTTCCATGATACTTTACAGCGCAAAGCAGAAAAACTATTGGAAAAGACGCATCTGAATCGAAGTCGATGACAGAGAATAACACAGGTCACCAGAAAAGAAGGAGAGATAAGGGGGAAAAGGAGGAGGTCACCGGAGGAGATCAGCAAAGTGGGATGAAGGAGGAGAGGAAAGAGGAGAGAGGAGAGGAGAGAGCATACTTTTTTTCCTTCATCATGCGTAGAATTTATCAACCAGGTACTCCTTTAAATACTATTAGCTTGAGAAGTTTTCATGTAATGCTAGAAGCTATAGGGGAATGTGGTCCTGGTTTGGTACCTCCTTATCATGAGGCTAGAGTAACTTATTTGAAATAGGAGGTACAATACACAAAAGATCCAATGGTCGGTCATGAATCTTAATGAAAAAGGAGTGGTTGTTCATTGACGTCAAATGGGTGGACCGATAGGAAGGATATGACTCTAATAAACTTTTTAGTTCATTCTGCTGTAGGAACAATGTTTTTGGAATCCGTTGATGCATCTTCATGTATCAAAACTAGAGAGGAGATTTTTTAACTCTTAGATAGCATGGTAGAGAAGATTGGAGAAGAAAATGTCATCCAAGTTGTTACAAACAATGCCTCAAACTATGTCTTAGCTGGAAAATACGTAGAAGTAAAACAACCTCATTTATATTAGACATCATGCGCCGCTTATTGTTTAGATTTAATCTTGGAGGATATTGGAAAGATTGACCAAATAAAGAGGTGTCTTAAAAGGACCGTGCACTTAGTGGTTTTATTTATAAGCACTTGTACGTACTAAACATGATAAGAGAATTTACCAATTAATATGAATTGGTAAGACCGACTGTTACTTGTTTCGCAACCTCATCTTTTACCTTACCAAGTATTCATAGAAATAAAGCTTAATTGTGGAAGATTTTTTTTTTTTTTGAGAAACGGATAACATGTAGTGGGCAAAGGATCCTAAGGGTAAGAGAGCAGCTAACACTATTTTGATGACATCCTTTTGGAACTCAGTTGTATATACTTTGAAGGCATCAGAACCGTTGGTTCCTATTATGAGGCTTGTTGATGGTGACAAACCTACTATGGGTTATATTTATGAGGCAATTGATTGGGCAAAGCAAGCTCTTAAGAATGCTTTTAATGCTAACGAGGTGAAGTACAAGCTTATTCGGAAGATTATTAGATAAATGATGGGATTGCCAACTTCATCGACCTTTACATGCAGTTGGATATTATTTGAATCCATCTCTTTTCTATGAACATAAAGAAACTATTATCTAAGATGTTGAAGTTATGGATGGTTTGCTTAAAGTTGTGCAATGATTGATACCATCTATTAAAGATCAAAGTCAATGCACAGTGGAAAAGAGTTATATACGGAAGCTCAGGGCATGTTCAGTAATGCTTTAGTAATCCCCACAAGAACAAGAAGACGGCAAGTAATAATATTATTTATTACTTTAGTAATAAAATTACTTTAGTCTTCTAAACCATTTATTTAATACATGACAACTTCATAGTGGGCTTTTTATGGCAGTAGTACTCCAATTTTACAAAAACTAGCCATAAGAGTATTTAATCTAACATGCAGCGCTTCTGGATGTAAGCGCAATTGGAATGTTTTTGAACACGTACGTGGTTCATTTATTTGCTAAGTTGTTAATTTAAGATTTTACAATTTGCTTTTGAGTTTTGACTATATGTTTGTTAACAAATGTGGGATTCATTCGAAGAAGAGGAACAGGTTGGAACAAAAGCATTTAAATGACTTAGTTTATATATAAAATATAACCAAGCACTTAAATAACGTTATGATCTGAAGGATCAACTTGATCCAATTTCTTTGAATCATATTGATGAGAGTAATGAATGGTTGGTTGGAACACTTGAAGAGGAAAATAATGAAGAAGCTGAAGTTGAGTTGGTTTTTTATCATGACGACCTAACATGGAAAGATGTAGCCCGTGCGAGTGGTGTTGGAGAACCCATAGTGCACACTAGATCTATAATTGTCACAACTTCTAAAGGAAAGTCTCATGCAACTTCCACGACTACAAAAGTTCGAAGACCAACTATACCGGCGGTTAATGATGTGACAACAACGAAGATGAATTGGAATTGGACCTAGAAGATCATGATGAGAATGATCAAGAAGGACCACTACACCAGACATTAGATTTAGATGCTGCGGATGAGGATGATGATTTTAACTTTTGATGTTATATTTTTCATAATTAATGCCTAATAGAACATTTCATGAATGTTTTTAATATTTTGGTGTATTTCCTATATAGTCTTTTGGTATTTAAGGTTTTGATATTTTGAGTATATTTACTATATAATTTATGCTACATATATTTATTTTAATTTATTTATCAAATTGCGCCTCGCTTCACTCAGGCCTCAACTTTTTATCGTCTCTCGCCTTAAGGAAATCAAAAGGTTTGCCGCCTTAAGGTGTGCATTGTGCTTTGAAAACACTAATAGTGTTTTCCATATATTTCTCATGTAACCTTCTTTTGTAATTCATTGTGTACTTTATTTAACAGTTATTAGGCCCAAGAGTAGAGCCAAGTGTGTTTAGTTGTACCCATTTTAGAAACTCTAAAATAACTTGTAACTAAACATTGTTCAAGTTATGTTAGTTTTAGGGTTTAGTTTAATTTCTTTTAGTTTCTTTAGATTGCCAACCACATGATTTGTATAGTTGATTTGGTTAGATATTTTTGTGAAATAAAAATGGAGTGTTCCTCTCTTTGCTTTAAACCAAGAGCATGTACCCTCCTAGCTTAGGTTGCATGTTCCTTAGAAACATTCAAGTTTGATTGATCATCAAACTTGTAGACTGTTTCGACTTTGGATTGAGAACGAGTTTTTCTATCCAAAGGCTTGACCATCAAGGTTACTCCTTTCTTCTTTCTCTTGGGTGATTCTTTGTGTATGTGCTAGGTGTTACCGTGTGTGTTTAGGAGGTACTTGATCTTACAAGGATTGTCTAAGCCACTTGTGGTAGGATTGAGCGTATCAAAGAAGAGATTGAATGAGTTTGCCTTCAAGACAACTCTTCATGCTACAGCAAAAGTTAGCTTTAACCTCAACCCATATGGGTGAAACCTTTGTACAAGAAATTTGGAGACCGTCGATCATCTCTTCCTCTTCTGTTCCTCTTCTGTCCCTAGACAGCAAGCCTTTGGACGATACTTTTGGACGTCCTCAAATTTCAGCTCCCCTCCTCCAGACATATTAGTTCACAGCTTGTCAAGTTCTTCTTTGGTAGGACCTTCCTTCCTCAAATCTGGTTGGAAAGTAATAGAAAAATTTTCAACTACAAAGATCGCTCACAACTTTTGATACTTGGGACTCTATCATTCTTCGAGCTTCTTCATGGTGTACTTTTTTTTTTTTTGGTAATTAATTTTTAACTTCTACACTATGTAACTCTTTTGACATCCTTTTGGATCTTCATTCATATCAATGAAATAAAGGAACAAAAATAAAAGAAAAAAATAAAAAATAAACTAATCTAAATAACAAAATAAAAAATCAATATAATTCATTTATAAATCAAGAATCACCCAACCTATAGATTCTTAATTTATCTAGGTTAACGGATGGCTTACGTTATGCTGGCTTCCAAAATTACTCAAGTCTTTGACACAAAATAATTTGAAATGACCTAGTCATATATTAATAAATCTTTTTGTAATTATAATTGATTTGTGATTCATGCCAATAAGAGCCTTTTTCTTGTGCCCATTGACTTTTTAGGTGGATGCATTACTCTCTTTTAATGAAATAGATTTTGTTTCTTACTTGGAACAAAAGGCAGAAAAGAAGAAATGAGTTAGGCATGCATAAAAGAACAAAAGTTACGCTCACCTATACAATTGAAAGTTTGGCGGTGTTGTTTCAGCCGAAGATTTATGAGAAGAAAAACCATCGTCAAAACTTGTAAAGGAAGAAACCCCACTGTTACCGAATCCTGATAAAGGCATTGTTGAAATGGCTGTGGCAGCAACAGGACTAATTCTCCTGGATGTTCGATATGCGACGCCAAGAAGAGCCCCACCATGCAAACCAACAACCTAAAAAATTTATTTTAGCTAAAAGATTTTCTCCTCATACTGAATAATGATGTAAAATAAATGAGAAAAGGAATATGAAAAATGCAATGACATGCTAAGCTCATGGAAATTTGGCAGTGCAAGAGATGAAAGTGATAAAATATCCAATGACTGAAAAGAAATGCAGATATCTGATAATCAGACAAATGTACAAGAAATAGCTAAATATTAGATATTAATAAGATTAAGGTGCTCTATAAGCATTTACACATCATATCTGATGCACAGGGCAGGACTAGAATTATTTTAGCTTTGATATTTTAGAAAAATTCAACCAAACATCTAACATCAGTTTCCCAGCTAATTATATAAATACATGCACACATACATGATACATGCATTAAATACATATATGCATACTCTTTTCTTGGGGGATAAGAAACAATTTGATGTATGAAATTACAAAAAGGGTGAAACCTAAGCGAGCGGAGTTACAAAAGACTTTTTCAATTGGATAAAATAGTAGTAAAGCTATAGGAATGAAATATGGGAGGTAATTTACACCAAGAGAGAGCTAAAAAAAAATCACTATTGAAAAAAGATTCCAAAGATTGTTCCTTATCATTAAAAAGATACAATTCCTTTCAATCCACGTTGACCATAAGAAAGCCCAATTGCTATGCATCCAAAGGACCTCTTTCATCTTTTTGAATAGATGGCCCACCAAAATAAGAGACAATGAGGAGTGGGAGTCCTATGGGAGAGCCACATTCTAAACCCGAGGAAAGCTCTGATACCATGTAATAGAGATTAGGAGAAAATGAATTGTCTTATTCCGTAGAGAAAAATCGATATATATAGGTACACAAGAGAACTCTAATCTAAAGCATGTACAATTACTATAAAGGAAAAATACATAATAACACACACATACACAGATATATATATATCATAACACTCTTCAAGTTTCATAATTAATCCATGACCAGGCCATCCAATCATTCTGTTATTTCCCCACCATTATTCTAATAGAGGAAAGAAAGAAGGGTGTTGCATCCAATAATTGGTGAATTTGAAGGGAGTTGTGCCCATTTTTCCTTTCCCAAAGTGAGAGATATGGGAAAGTGATTGGAGGTTATTCGGTCTAACCTTTTGGCTTGTGCGTTGGAGAATTTTGCTATACAGTCCTCTGTGACCAAAAAACTATCAATAAGAGTCTTGGATATATCATCTCTGGAGCTAGATCATGTGAATCTTCCACTTGAAAGGGGGATGTCAGTGAGGTCTGCATTTGTGATGAACCAATTGAAGCTCTTCATACTTTTGGTAGGCAGCTTATAGATTGATTTCTCATGGGACCATCTGGTTACATTAAAATTACCTCTGATGATCGAATGTTGATTGCAGAGGAAAGAAAGATCGGTTAATTCTAGCCAAAAACCTTTGCAGAGAGCTATGGTGTTAGGGCCATAAACTCTTGTGATCCAGAAACTATAACCATCAGACAACACAAAATTAATAGAGAAGAACACACCTTCTATCACTTCCAGAAGTTTGTAAGCTAGGTCTTCCCAGGATGATGATGCCTCCCGATGATCCATTTGCATCAAGAGAGGACTAGCCCACATTTCTGGAGCTCCAGAGGGATTTGACAAATGGCACGATTGACCGAGGAAAGCTTAGTTTCTTGGAAGATAACAACAGAGGGATTAATTCTAGATGAAGCTTTTGATGAATGCACACTTCTTCCATGATCCAAGCCCGCGAACATTCTAGGATAGCACAATCATTGATGATCAAGCGACCTTGCCTTCTCTTGTTTAAGATTGTCATAATTTATGGAGGAATGAAGGTTTTGCCGCACAAATTTCTTTCGTTTTGTTGGTAAGGCTGTGATGCAGAGGCCATTTTGTTTCAACCATGGTGAAAGTATGTAGACAAAGTGGGGAAGGGTAAGAGTTTAGGCACTGTGGTTGCGTGAGTTGTAGGGCTACTATTGGTTGTGGGGTTAAGATAGAGGACAGGGGATAAGCAGGATAACAAGGATAAAAAGGTTGAGGGAGAGGCAAGGGTTGGTGGGTAGCAGGGGAAAGGTGGGGGTCAATGGGCTGAGGATGTAGGGGTTGTGGTGTCAGTTCCTCAAGGTCAAACAGGGGAGCCAAGTGAAGAGGTGAGTCTAAAGGGCTAGTCGGAAGAGTTTTTGCTGGGATTGAGCAAGGTGAGGTTAAGGGAGGCCTAGAAGCATAATCCTCTATTTCAGATGTAAGAGGATCCTTGGGGAAAGAGAATTTTGCACCAATGAGAAGGTTTTTTTCACCAATGAAAAGAGGCAATGAGGGTAGAAGGGTCGATGGGTGGTTGTATTTTATCAGGGCACATGGTTGTGGGTAGAAAGCTTGGGGGGTCAGACGAATGGTCAATGTTATCAAGTGGGTCCAAGAGATTGATGGTTGAGAAAAAGCAATGGGTTTGTGTGAAACATAAGGGGACTTGGATGTAGATGAGGAAGGTTGGTTGTACGAGGTTTGATAGGAAAGGATGGGAAGGAGAGTGGGAAAGGTAAAGGTCCTGCTGATGTGGTAGGTGAAATTGATGTTGGAGAGGCTCCATGGTGCGATGGGGGCTTGTCAATGTTAGCGAAGGTACTATGAGCGTGGTGGTAGCTTTAGAAAGATGGGCTTCCTTGGCGCGTGATCTCATTTTCTGACAAAACAACTCCAACTTCCTATGAGTTTTAAGTTTGAACTCAACATACATTAAAAATCGTGAAAGATGGGCCCACGAGCCCCACACCCTTTCCCCTCTCTCCTCCCTCTCCATCGCCCCTCTTTCTCCACCACCGCCAACCACCACCATGGTTAATCCTTCCTCTCTGTTAAGCCTCTGGTTTTTATACAATGCATTACCCATCAACCCCTTCTTCCTCCTCTTTGGGTTGAAAACATTTTTCCATAGAGAATGGAACAAAAAATCGATTGCGTTTAATAGAGACCGCAAGGGATCGATCCCTTTCCCTTTCTATACTAAGGCCAACCCAAGAATGGCTACTATCTACCTCCTCAACTCTTCTCTCCTCCCCCTGAACCACAAATATTTCATGGAGTCCAGAACGAATGAATACACTATCTAGGTAGACAAAATTACGAACAGGAAAGGTCCTTGTGTGGAGATTGCTAGATTGGGAGCAAATGGAGGATCAAACAAAATCATTATACCAACTGAAGAAAACAAAGGGGCTGGAAGCTATTTATAGACCTCCTAAATACTGTCTCAACCACCAAGGGCCCTGCAATAAAGACGAACCAATCCTTCAATGACATCCTTTTAAACCAACCACCCTCTGAGCATTTAATTCCCTCCACCCCTGTTGCCTCTCCTACTGAAGTGAGAAACTCATCCACCAACGAAGCCTGTGCGGAAGAACTAGCCACCACCAATCTTGACTCCACTGTTATAGTCATGACGATTGGTTTGGAATTGCAATAGCGATAAGAGAAGAGATCACTGATTTTGCAGCCATCAGTCCTCTTCAAGCAGACAAGGCACTATTGTCCTTGCAAAACCCTGAACAAGCTAAAATCATTGGAAATTTCATTGAAGGATACAAAGTGGGCAACTACAGAGTCACCTTTAAACTAAGGAGCACAAAATATTTTCTTTCCTCCCCAAAGTCTCCTTCATATGGGGGATGGATCAAGGTTAAAAACCTTCCGAGAGACAAATAGAGTTTGGAAAACTTTAAGTTGATTTGAGAAAAATGCAGAGGCTAACTTGAAACAGCAAAGAAAACTCTAGCAAGAATGGACATGATGGAGGTTTGTATTAAGATCAAAGAAAATGCATCAGGTATAATCCCAGCTACCATTACCCTGCCATTAACATCAGCTACACCTGTTATTGTTTTCATCAACACTTTCTTTGTAGAAGACAACCACATCGGATATCTATCCTCGGTCCATGGACGTATTCCACAAACCATGACTCTACCTGCTACACAGCACTCTGGAAAACCAACAAAGAAGGAAAAATTTTGGTCGAAAAAGGAAAAAGAATGACCAAAGAAGAACACGCACCTAAAGAACTCTGAAACACATCACAAAGTCCACACGCTTGAAAATGACAGAACCAAGTCGTACCATCAAGCTGCACCCCGTTCCTTATCACCCATTACGTCAACTGGTCTGCTGCCCTTACCCTATGTCATTCCTTCCTCGAACACCCAACCACTTCCCCCGTCCTCTCTCCCCCTTCTTTTGCAAAACAACTTTTTATAATCCTCATACCTACGCAGACCCACCCGACACACCTAGCCACCTTTTTTTATCTCCCTAGCCTCTTACTCGTCAACACGTGTCTCAGAAATCCCCAACTACCCATTGACCCCTATTCCCTTGTTGCCCCATCTTCTAAGAAACCCATCAGGTACAAAAAAAACCAATCTCGTAACTGGGACAAAATTCTCCTCCAATGAACCTCTTTTCTCCAACTCAGAGGACTTCGCCTCTAGTCCCCCTTTGCTTCACCTTGCTCCTTACCTGGCCCTCTTTGCCCAAATAGCCCCCTATACTCCCCCCTTCCATCTTGCTCCTATATTCAACCTCGAAGAACAGATCCCCCAGACTCTGCCTCCGCTTCCCATTGACCCAAACCTTCCCCTGCTTTACACCAACCATCGCCCCTCCACAACCCCTACCTCCCTCTATACCCGACCTATCACCCTTACCCCTCCTTCTCCTCACAGTCCTTCGAAGACCATCTAAATTCCTCGCCTCTGCTTAAATTCTTCCCCCTTCTCCCCTTTTGTCCATTTGCTTTCTCCTTGGTTAAAACAAAACGGCCCCGCTCTACCAACCAAACAAAAAAAATCTGCAGCAACCAAGAATCTGCAAAAGGGCCTTCGTGAACTACAGAATCGGCATTCTTCCATTAACTATGAATACTCTACACATGAGAAAAAGGGGTCGATCGAAGCTTCATGATTGTGCTTTCATGGAATGTTTGTGGATTAGGATCATGGAGGAAACATGCACTGATCAACAACTTCATCCAGAATCTTAATCCATCATAGTAATTCTCCTCCAACCAAGATTCCCTCTATCAATCGTGCAATTGTCAAATCCCTATGGACTTCTAGGAATGTGGGCTGGTCCTCTCTCGATGCCATTGGATCATCAAGAGGCATTCTCATCCTTTGGAAGGATCCCTCGTACAATATTTTGGAAGTAGTTGAAGGTGTGTTCTTTCTATCTCTTAACTTGGTTTTGATTGACGGCTTTAACTTTTAGATCCCCAAATACTACGACCCAATGCAAGTTATTTTGGTAAGAGTTAACAAACCTATCCTTCCTCTATAATAGATACTAGATTATAGCAGGCGATTTCAATGTCTGTAGATGGTCTCACGAGAAATCTCGTTATAAGCCACCAAACAAGAGCATGAGGAGATTCAATAAGTTCATAACCGATGCAGACCCCTCAAACATTCCTCTCTCCAATGGCAAATACATTTGGTCAAGCCGTAGAGATAATGTATAAAAAACTCTCATAGATAGATTTCTGCTCACTGATAAAGTTATAACCAAATTCTCTAATGCACACGGGAAGAGGTTAGATTGCATAACCTCTGATCATTTCCCCAAAGACCTCACCTTGGACAAGAAAAAATGGGGCCCAACCCTTCTTAGATTCGCCAACCATTGAATGCAACACCCCTCTTTCTTTACTTCTTTAGAGAATTGGTGGGGAAATAACAAATTGGTTGGATGGCCGGGACATGGATTGATTATGAAACTAAAGGATTTGAAATTCTGGCTCAAATCATGGAGCATTGATTTTTATGGTCAGTTCAACAACAAGATCTCATCCAGCACAAAGGAAATCTCTGCTATTGATGAAACTGAGGAACATGGTCCTATATCCCTTGAACACAAATAGAGGGGAATCGAGCTTAAGGATTCCCTCCTCTCTTTGGTGGCCTAAATGAATCCTTATAGAAACAACGATGCAAAACAAAAAAGGTTGATCGAGGGTGACGAAAATACATCTTCTTTCACAGAATTGTGGCAGCAAACAAGAGGAAGAACACCATAATTGAGGTCCTATTTAGCAAGGGTGAAAGCCTCCTCCCTGACGAGGATATTGAGGAGTTCCTTGACTTTTACCACTCTCTCTTCTCCAAATCCCCTGGTAGCAGACCTCTCCTCATGCTCCCAAAATGGGACCCTATCACAAACGAACAGAACTTACAACTACAGTCCAGATTTATGGAAGAGGAAATTTATGATGTTGTTTGCAACCTTGGCACAAATAAATCACCTGGCCCCGATGGCTGCACAGCCGAATTCTTCAAAAAATCGTGGAACATTCTCAAGAAAGATATCAGGAGGGTGTTCAACAATTTTTTTGAGAAATCCATCGTCAATGCTAACCTGAACGAGACATACATTTGCCTCGTTCCAAAAATAGTCAATGCTAAAACGGTTGGCAACTATAGACCCATTAGTCTCACCACATCATTATACAAGATCCTTGCTAGAGTACTATCGAATCGCCTAAAGAAAATCCTCCCCTCCATCATTACCGAGCACCAATCAGCCTTTGTGGCTAATCGACAAATCCTTGATGCCTCCCTAATTGCAAATGAAATCATTGAGTTATGGAAAAGGAGGAAGAAACAAGGAGTGGTCATTAAATTGGACATCGAAAAAGTCTTTGATAAGGTTGATTGGGAGTTCCTAGACAACATTCTTAGAATCAAAAGATTTGGTGAACAATGGAGAAGATGGATCTATGCCTGCATATCTTCTACGAACTTCTCTATTATCATCAATGGAAAACCGAGGGGAAAAATCAGAGCATCTAGAGGCCAACGCCAAGAGGACCCACTCTCACCCTTCCTTTTCATTCTTGTGGTTGATTGCTTCAACCGTATGCTGACCCTTGTAGCTAATGAAGGCTGGATAAATGGCTTTGATGTTGGGTACAGCCCCAATGCCATAAATATTCTTCACCTACAATTTGCCGATGATACGATCTTTTTCTCCACATACAACATGTCTCTCCTCAACAACCTCTTTACTATCGTCAAAGACTTTGAAAGTTCATCGGGCCAGAATGTCAACATCCAAAAAACTGAAATGTTGGGAATCGACATGGACAACCAGACTTTGGCACACCTAGCCTCTGTTTTTGGATGTAAAATGGGATCATGGCCAAATTCATACCTGGGTCTTCCTTTACTTGGTAAACCAAACACAGCCACATTTGGGGATCCTATTTATGAAAAGATTGAGAAAAGATTATGTGCATGGGGAGCCACACATATCTCTAAAGGAGGCAGATTGACCTTAATTAAAGCGACCCTCTCAAACTTGTCCATTTACTACCTCTCGCTCTTCAAAATCTCAAAAGAGAAGTGGTTGAATCTATAGAGAAACTTTACCGAAACTTCCTTTGGGGAGGATCCCATGGCACTAAAGTCTCGCACCTCATTAAATGGGAAAGGATTAAAAGACTCATCGAGGAAGGAGGATTAAGCATAATCGACATAAAGAAGAAAAACTATTATCTATTGGCAAAATGGTCCTGGAGATTCAACTCTGAAAAGAATGCTCTATGGAGGAAGGTCATTGCCACTAAATTTGGAACTACCCACCACTTCCAACAACAATGCGGCACCCATCTATTGAAGGCATCCAATGGCCCTTGGAAGTACATAAACAGCTGCAAGAACTTTATCCTAAAGAACATATCTCGCAATATCGGTGATGGAGCATATACTTATCTTTGGAAGGACGCATCGGTCAATAAGAGCACTCTCCAATCATCATTCCCTCACATTTATGCTCTCTCCCTCAACAAAGATGCTTCGGTAAAAGATCTATGGGATCAAGACTCATGCTCCTGGAATATTCAATTGAGAAGAAACCTCCTAGATGAAGAATTAGAAGAGTTAACTTGCCTTTTAGGCTCTCTTCCCCGTCCCTAAACTGCAATGCAAAGGACAGCTGGGCTTGGAATCTGGAAAGAAATGGCACCTTCTCTACAAAATCTTTGTTTCATTCCATGATTACAAAGAGGGATACAAATGAGACAGCCTTTTGTCGTAAGATTTGGAAGGGCTCCTACCCCAAAAAATCGAAAATTTTCCTATGGGAGGTCTACCACTCATGCATTAACACTCAAGATAGGCTCCAAAGGAAATGTCCATGGATGGTCCTTTCGCCAAGCTGCTACTCCATCTGCAAACAAGGCCCCGACTCACAAGAACACTTGTTCAACACTTGTCAACAAGCAAACAGCTTCTGGATTTTCCTCACCAATGCATTCAGCTGGAACCGGACTCGCCCAAAGGACCCTTCATCATTGCTTAATTATGCTTTTATGGGTCATCCATTCAAGAAAGAAAAGAAAGTCTTATGGGAAAGCATCATCAGAGCCTTTATATGGGCTACTTGGATGAAGAGAAATGCTCTAATTTTCAACGATAAATTCCGCTCCTTTGACATTTTTATGGATTATAGTTTATACATAGTCTTTACTTGGTGTAAAGCCTCCAAGCTTTTTTGTAACTACAGCCTCTATGTGGCTCTTGGAAAAGTCTTTTGTATTTATTTGGCTTTTTCCTTTCTGTAATCATTTCACCTATTAATGACATGGTATCTTTTTCCAAAAAAAAATTATGTGAGTTTTGATGTGCAGGGTGTGGGAAAGAGAAGATGTGTGAGGTCTGTGGGATGCGCCCCTGAACATGATACATATACCCAATGTGATTTTCGCCCACAAATAAAGGGTCGATTTGAACAATGATGGGAATAGATGATGCTGAGGGTAGGATAATGGATGCAAGGATGAACCCAGATGAATTTTTTTTAACCTTTATGCAAACCTCCATCATGTCCATTCTAGCAAGGGTTTTTTTGCTGTTTCGAGATTGCCACCACATAGGTCTCCAATTTTCTTGAAGTTTCCTAAGCTCCATTTGTCCATAGGGAGGTTTCTAAGCTTTATCCAACCACCATAAGATGGAGATTTTGGGGAAAGAAAGTAGTTTTCACTCCATGGTTTAAAGGTGAGTTTGAAGCTTCCCACTCGTATCCATCTTTGAAGTCACCTAGAATTTTTGCTTGTTCAAGGTTTGGTAGAGATAATAGGTTTTGTCAGCTTGTATAGGACCGATGGCCTGCAAGGTCTATCATTACTTCCCTTATTGCAGTTAGAATGTCATACCAATCATCGTGAAAATGGTTCCTGATGATTATGACCACTGAGTCGAGGTTTGTGGTAGCAAGATCTTCAATATAGGGTGGGTTGTTGTGTTCATGGATAAGGAGACAGGGTGGGGGAGGTCATTTATATCATTTTTTTACTATTGTTGTTTTGTTTAGGTCCAGGGTATTACACAAAATAAAACTCTCTCATCTCCTCATTCACTCCACTCAAGCACCTACAGCAAGGAGAAGCCAAAACACTAACCGCCTTCAGCACATCTTTAACCGACAGAAAAGAGAAACCCCTTTGGCCTTCAACCTTCAGCCTTCTTCCACCTATAGCAAAGAGAAATCCCTTCAGCCTTCAACTTGGCAACTTAGGGAAGCCCCTTCGGTCTTCAACATCACCTGCAACCATTGAACCAAGTTTGAACCAAGTTTGAATCTCGATTCCCTTGAATCTCATCTATCATTTTCGGTCTCTTGCTCAGAAATTGCCCATAAGATATTATTTCTCAACTCCTCTCGCTTAATTCACGTCTCATCTCTCTTGAACCCAACCCCAACACAGCAAAAACAACAATTCACTTGAAACCAATAGACCAAATTGGTATAATTCAATCAGCTCAGCTAAGTATTTTTCCTTCTATAATGTTAGTTCAGGTTCGAGCCAAAACTAGACTGAATCAAACTACTTACACCCTCGTTTCTCCCAATACTTGTATAATCTCAATAGATTTTTTGCCTTCTCTTTTTCATAAACTAATATGGCCTCAAAAGAATTCTCCATAACCAAATTCTTCGTTTTCACTTTCAATGATTCATCTTCACCTAGGTTGCCCTTAATGTGGCAATCTCACAAGTTAACTTAGCATTGAATCCTCACAAGTTAAATTAGCATCGAATCATCAAGGGTGTATTCTCAATCACATTAAATGATAAGAGTGTGCTTGGTAAAAAGGAGTAGAATAACGTTCATTTGTGAAGCCATGGTATCAGACCATGGAAGTGCAAATATTATTATTATATGATAGAAGATGCATTTGCCATCACAATAAACTAGAAGTATATTTTATCATTGTCCCAGAAGAAAGTATATGAAGAAGAAAAAAAATTAAAGGGCAAGGGCAATAAGCCAAATACCGGTTCACTGCGGCTACCTATAGACCTCATCAATATGTTTGATGTCCCATCATCAAGCAATATACGAACTTGAACACTGGCCGAGGAAGCAGCAGAAGCAGCTGCGGCAGCTGCTTGTGCTGCTGCTGCTGCAGCCTCCTTTGCTCTTCTTGATGATCCCCCCTTAGGAATTGTAGGAAATCTCGGAGGTATGGCAGATTCCAGCAATGCAAACCTGTCACGACATGTATCCCAGGCCAAAAGCCTCGCACTTCCAGAATCAACAATGGACCAATCACTTACTTTGTAGATGGAAAAGTATGGAATATCAGGCCAAATTATAGCAAGGTACCTGCATCAAAATGATTATATGGCTTTGGAATGAAATTACCAATTTAATTCCAGATCCTTCATTTAATCTACTAGAAATTAATGGAGGCAATAAATAGCACGTTACAGAAAGATAACAGCTAAAAACTGTCAAGTCCAAGAGCAACAAATTTCCAGACGATAAAAAACACACAATGATTATATATATAAATAAACAAAACACACACACATATATTCGGCAATGAAGGTGCTTTTGATTCTTTTTGTAATAGTGTTCAGCATCTTCTTCTTGGTAGTGCTCTAATCATAGTAAATTCCTTTGTAATTATAGCCTCTCAACGATTATTTCCGATTAGAAAGTCATTATTATATAGTTTTGGGTGGGGATTCCTCTTCCCCAGCCCCTAGGCTGTTTTTTGTGTGTTTAATACATACCGTTTCTTATCAATAAACAACACATGCTTATTACTACAGACACTGAAAAGGATAATTAACCCCAATGCACAAACTAGAAAGAAATACAGATCAAAATTAACCACCCAATGAAAATTCATTGGATGATTAATTGTGGAGCACCTCCTCACTCATCTTCTATTATTATAGACGCACAACCAAGTAAAATCATAAAATTCATTTCACACAGTAAGGTTCGAACAATAACGGGGGACCAGCTTACTTTCCGGAACTGCTAATAGAAAGAACTGAATATGCATCATGTGGAACAGGAGTGCTGATGTGTTTTTTGGCCTGCTTGACTTGCAGCAGCTCATACGCATCTCCCTTTAACCTTCCTCCTTCAGATAAGGATCCGTTATTTCCCAGAGATGGATTTGTTGCGTGAGACAATTGAAAATTTAGCAACTTTAGTTCTCTTTCAACAATATAAACAGCAGAATGCTCTCGGCCGCCGGATGGAGTTGAAAGAGGAGCTACTGCTGGAAGAGATCTAGCATCAAGTTCACTGATGATAACACCAATATTTGTTCCAGTAGCAACAAGATGAGGTTGTAAAGGATGGGCAATCATACAATAAACCTGCAACATGAAACTCTCAGGGCAGCTGTCTGATAATTGTAATTCGATCTTTCTTAGAGAAAAGATGAAAAAAAAATCCTTCGGGAAGGATGAAAGAAACACGAAGAGATGCAAGGGCACCAAGGGACTAGGAAGAAACCCCAACAAAACAACAAAGATCTAAGCTAAACGTTTATAGAAACCAAAACAAAACAAACTCAATAGGAATATATACAAGATACATCCTTGTGGTGAAAGACGTACCCTGACTTTCTTGGTTGGAGCAAGCACTTGAGGAGGGACAAGGGAAGAAAGTTCACACAGAGGTCTTGTGAGAGCTGAGTATGTGGGGTGCTCAATAGCCCTGAAAAAGTTCAGGCATTAACATATAAGAGCCTTAATGTAATTGGAAAACTGAAAAAACACAACTGGAATTTTTCAACAAGAAACAACTTTTCAGTAGATACGAAAATATACAATGTTCAAAATAAGAAACAAACTCCAAATGAGTGAAATAAAAGAAATAAAAAGGAAACTAAGGCAGAAAAATAAAAGCATTCCAATTACAACAAATATCAAAAGGAGTAAAAGCGACAAAGAGTTTGGTGAGAGAGCACAACTGGAATTTTAATTAACCAAGAATTAGGTGGAAGCTGATATCACAAGCTCACCGCTCTTTATTTCACAAAAAAAAAAGCGAGGATGCTCAACATTCTTATCTGACAAACTCCATAAATCAAATGAAAAAATATTTATAGTAAAACCAAAATCATACCATATATGAGAATCTTTAACACAAGTGAGAATATCAAGGTTTGGAGCTCGAGGATGACACCAAGATGCAACACTATGGCAGGCCAATTTTGGAACGGGTTTAATGCGACGCAATTCCTGAGAAGAATAGATTAAATGGTATATCATCAAAAAGACTTGAAAGAAGGTAAGCTAGTAAATATCTGTTAAATGCTCCAGTATTGTAAAACGTAGAGCAGCATTGATACGTAATTATACCTTAAAAGAGATAGTATCCCATATAGCAAGTGTTTTGTCTGCACCAATCGTAATAAGTTGTGGAGCACCTCCAATCACTCTGGAAAGTTCGACAGCTACAACCCCACCATCATGTGCCTATCAAGAACGCAAAACATCTTATCATCATCCCAGTACATTAATCTTTATGGAACACACAATCAATATATATCACTAAAAGGATATGTGATTGCATTAAGAATTCAATTCCTAAGAAATAACCAGATAGAAGAAAATAATAGGGAAAATTGGACAGCATGAAGAAGTTTTATCAAGAAGCCATAAGCATAAAATATTCAAACATAATAACAAATAAAACAACAAAATAGTTATAGAAATTGAAGGTAGAGGATGCACCTTTAAGCTTAGTTTTGGAACAAGCTCTCGTGAATCTTGGCTGCTGTCCGCACTCCAGAGTACAAGTAAGCCATCACTAGCACCAGATACCAAAAGTGCCTGACAATCAAATTCACAAAGACAAAAAGGGTGATAAATCCAAAAGGAAAAGCAGGGAAAGTGTCGATAAGAAAAAGAACAGGAAATGAAGATACATAAGAGAGCTAACTCAAAAGGGCAATTTATTTAGATGCTTAGATAAATTATTTTTAAATTAAAACCATATCCCCCTAGAAAATGCCCAAAATTACAAGCGTACACCAAATTGTTTGATAATAATTATAATAGTAGAACAACCATCTTTAAATTAAGAGTAAGCCTTATGAATGAACCCAATCAATGATGTTACAAGGTCCCCAAAATTACAAATAACTTGTTTCAAGAAATGAAGATAGCCTACTTTCAGTCCGAGTTTATTTTCTTCCTTTTTAGTGTGGTTGCCAGATGTCAGGATCCAATATTCAAAGATTGGCATTGCGAGCATGTTGGAGCTTGGCAATGTCAATACCACATGACAGCAAGCCAAGGTTGAGGTCATGTGGCCAAATATGTGGACCCCACAGTAGTCACTTGCCACTTTTGACATGTAGGGATGAAAAAAGGGATTTGTTTTAGCAAATATTGTAGAGAAGTATGGTGTTGACTCTCCACCACCATTGGCCAGGTAGGCCTAAGTGAATCATTCCACCCCACGGCACATAGTGTGTCATGCCAAGGGTGAGCATCTAGGCCAAATGAACTCCATTGTCTTCCAACAAGAGCAAGAATCCCTTGGACAATACAATGGCACGTGTAGGCCAGCATTCCACTCCTTCCTGCAAGTCAGAGGTTTCCAAATAACATGTAGCCCCACAATGAGTATCCAAAAGTGGTTGATATGGGTATGGGCGTTTCCATATAACATGTAGCCCCATAATGAGTATCTAAAAGTGGTTGATATGGGTATGAGCAATTGAATTGATGGATGTTCAAGCAAGAACGAACCTTTTAGAGGGCCCATGAGTTGAATTGAATGAAGAAAATGTCTTTGGGCTAGAGACAATCATTACAAATGCCCTCCTTCATCAATAAATCCAGTGGGTGGTCTAACATTCCATCAGGAAAATGGTAAATGTTGAGTCATGTTTTGGCCTAGCAGAAAGACAAGACTTAAATTGGGTGTAGCAAAGAAGGACTACTGTGAGTTGAATTCAAGAAAGAAACATGATGATGTGATCAAGATCGCTCGGCCTAGAGAAGAGACAAGGTTATGCCATTGGTCTTGGCCAAGAGAAGAGACAAGGCTAAGCCGTTGGTCTTGAGTCTTGTCTAGTCCTGTCCAAACGTAGAAACAATGACTTGAGCTGCTCGAGAGAAAGAATGTACATATTGGTAACTAGCATGGCCAAGGATTCATTCAAGTTGCATGCAAGTTGATGCAACAACAAATCTGGAATTTTTATTAAAAATTGAAGAATGCTTTAAAACAACAAAAGAACTAGTATTTATA
This sequence comes from Telfairia occidentalis, assembly GCA_026257165.2. Taxonomy (NCBI): domain Eukaryota; kingdom Viridiplantae; phylum Streptophyta; class Magnoliopsida; order Cucurbitales; family Cucurbitaceae; genus Telfairia; species Telfairia occidentalis. The sequence continues at coordinate 8,242,022 of JAOANK020000022.1, read as the reverse complement.
CTAGTTTTCTAAAGACCTCAAGGCTAACTAACTAACTTTAGAAAACTCAACCGAATAAGGGTAAAAAAGATTAACTCACGATGAAACCCATAATCCCTTACATCAATCCCTTCCCCCTTTTAAAAAAAACACATCCTCAAGTTATGAAGTGAGAGTGAAGTCCTTAGGGGAAAAATAAGCAGATAGATCAGCCACATTGAATGTAGGAGCAATGTGTAAGTGAGCTGGAAGATCAATTTTGTAGGCATTGGAACCAATGTGTTGTAGAATGGGGAATGGTCCAATTTTCTTGCTTGTGAGTTTATTGTGAACACCCAAGGGAAGTCTAGACTTTTGGAGACGGATCATAACTAAGTCTCCAATTTCAAAATGTTTCTCACGTCTATGCACATCAGCGGCAGCCTTGTAAGTTTCAGAAGTCTTTGAAAGGTGATCTTGCACTTCTTGGTGGAGATACTTAATCCTATCGACCATTGCTGAAGCTGTATTGTCAAGGTCAACAACAGATGGGAGATTACTGAGATGACTAGTTAGTCTAGGTAATTTTTGTAAAACGTGATTGGGAGAAAAATAAGTTATGTTATTCAGTATGAGAAGGTCTCTATATATAGGTACACAAGAGAA
>JAOANK020000022.1:8213959-8235723 GCA_026257165.2 Telfairia occidentalis | reverse complement strand
ATTATGAAAATTATTGGGTTTTTATTTGGATAAAATAAGATAAAATAAGAGGAATTTTATCTTTTAGGAAAAGAAAAATATTTAAAGATAATGACTTTTTTTTTTTTAATTTATACCAAATTGGAATAAGATTAGGATTTATGGAAAACCCTATAAATATGCATGTTATGAAACCATAACCATCAAGTTTGTTTCTTTTCAGTAGAAATTTTCCTCTTCTCTTTTCCTTCTCCCTTTCACGCCAACCTCTTCCTCCATCATTCATCTCTCATGTATTCACTTTCTCTCTTCCCATTGGCGGCGGCGCGTGGGCAGTAACAACAATGGTTCCAAACAGTAAGTTGAGAAATTGTTGAGGAACATAGATCAAGCAAGTAAGAATTAATTTAGGATTATTTAGCCAAGGTAAGTGACTCCGCTCACGGAGAAGCCTTAGGGCTAGGATAGAAAAATTGTATGATAATTGCCTTGTTAAAATATCTGACTGTATATATGTGTTGTATGTCGATGATAAGCATGCCTATATGATCTTATATTCTTGTTGTCTATCGAATTACTAGATTGAATGTCATGATATGTATAAGCATGTTGACTGTTAGAGGCATCAACTGATGAATATGTTGGGTGCCTTAGATGTTGTAAGATTTCATGAATGGAACTTGTGTTCAATATGATTGATAAGTTAGTTGGGACCTATGCATGGACTGTTGTGTGTTGCACAGACTAAAATGATGAGTTAACAACCTCCCCCGATTTAGAGGGTCGGTGTTGAGGGGGGCCCTAGCTAAACTGATTGAGTGTCATCCATCATCAGATAGTAGTAGGGCCCCTCGAGAAGTCTCACACTAGTATTTCAGAGGTGGCATTTGAAAGGGAGAGAGTGTGCTGTCACTGAGAGGATTTTTAAATGATATGTCATAATGAATTGGCTACCAGCGTAAACTGAATAATGAATTGGCTTCTAGCCTAGACTGAATAATGAATTGGTTGGTAGCCCAAACTGAAAACGCTAGAAATAGGTCCTGCATGAGCATTGTAGGCCTGTGTGCGTTTGCATGTCCAACTATGGGTTGGGTTATTTACTGGGTATGTGTTTTATATACTCAACATTTTCTTTAAAAAAAAAATTTCAGATAATGGCAAGGGCGTACTAGATAGCTAATGAGGATCGGTTGTGAAGAAGCCATGGTCGAGTCGCATAGCTCTTCCACATTTTTAATCATTTTACTTTCAGTATTCAAATTTATGTTAGATCATTTATTTAGTTATTTTTGTATTATTTAACCATTATGGGGTTTTAGCATCCTCATTAATTCTTTGAGAAGTTTTAGTAATATATTATTATGTTTTTATTTAAATTGCGATCCCGATAATTTATAATTTCTCTATTACTTTGGCTACTTTAAAATCAAATTAAATTTCCAAATGTTAAAACCAAGTCGTTTCATCGTTTTAAGCATATTGTGACGATCTTAGGGAATTGAGTCTTAGAAAGTCAAGTCGTTACACCTGGGGTTGGACATGCAAACACAGACAGTCATGCAACTCATGTGGGACCTACTGCCTAACTCTCATAGAAGCATATCATCTTGAGGCACCTCAAGCACACAGCAGCACAAAGCACAGAATGTATCTCAAGGAGGTTCTCCGTTCAGCACTAAGCAAAGATATACTATCCCACAGTGACACAAGGTTCTCCATTCAGCACTAACAAAGATAAACTATCCCATAGAGACACCTCAAGCACACAGCAGCACAAAACGGAGAATACATTCATGGAGGTCCTCAAACACAGAACTAAGCAGAGATGGTATAACTCCTAACTCATGAACATGCAACACACAATCCATAACTATGCATAGGTCCCAAACACATATATATAATCTGAAGCCTCAGGGCATCCAACATACAACATTCCACTAATGCCCCTAGCATCCATACATCACATACAACCGATACTGATGGCATATAACAATCACATGATAACCATATACACAACATGCTTAACACACTAGCACATCATCATGCCTATCTTATTTAGTTTGTGAATTGAGCATGATGATGTGCTAGTGTGATAAGCATGTTGTGTATATGGTTGTTATGTGATGTATGGATGCTAGGGGCATTAGTGGAATGTTGTATGTTGGATGCCCTAAGGCTTTGGATTATATGATATGTGTTTGGGACCTATGCATAGTTATGGATTGTGTGTTGCATGTTCATGAGTCAAGAGTTATATCATCTTTGCTTAGTGTTGTGTTTGTGGACCTCCATGAATGTATTCTCCACTTTGTGATAGTGTGCTTGAGGTGTCTCTGTGGGATAGTCTATCTTTGCTTAGTGCTGAATGGAGAACCTTGTGTCTATGTGGGATAGTATATCTTTGTTTAGTGCTGAACGGAGAACCTCCTTGAAATACATTATGTGCTTTGTGCTGCTGTGTGCTTGAGGTGCCTCGTGATGGTATACTTCTGTGAGAGTTAGGGAGTAAGTCTCACATGAGTTGCATGACTGTCTGTGTTTGCATGTCCCGACCCTAGGAGTCGAAGTTACTTCCTGGGTATATTTTATATACTCAACATTTTCCTTTTATTTTTTTTAGGTATGAGCAAGGACTACATGGGTGGATGACGAGGAGCGGTTACATAAGGGTCATGGTCGCAGGTTTCACTTTTTCGCATGTGTTTACTTTAGGAGTTGCATTGTTTTAACTAAATGTCGTACATTTAAGCGGTGATTTTATTTGTTTTGAATTCGGGATCCCAGTTTGGTTTCATTTGTAACTTTGGAAATTAATTATTTCTGCATTTATTAAAATGTGATTTCAAGTTTGAAAATTCTTCTTTTAAATTTTTTTATCTAAGGGTATGCATGCTAGTAGCGACCCTAAGTAGTCTAAGTTTAGAAGTCAGGTCGTTACATGTTATCTTCTAGATAAAATAAGAGATATTTTTGTTTTATTATTATGTTTTTAAAAAAAAAAAAAAATCTTTTAAGAGGTTTCTTTTAGGGTTTCTTTATAAAACTCTGCCTAAGCCCTAACTTTTTAGAATAAACTCTTTAGAGGTCTAAATGGTTTCTCTCAAAAAGAAAAACAAGGGGTCTTCGGTGTTTTCCTCTTCCAAAAGCTATAAGTTTGTTTTTTCCCTTATTCTTTTGTTTATTATTCTTTGATTTGGGATTGAAGTTTTGGGAGATTGTTTAATTTTAGGGTTTTTTCTTATTCAAGAATTTGAAGTCTTTTGTCCTAAAATTTTTCAGACTTTCTGTTGGCTTAAATTTGTTATCAAAGTTTTTTTTTTTTTTTTTTTTTGGGGGGGCTAATTGAAAAGGCTTTATTCAATAATTTTTTTTGGATTTATTCAGTTTTAGTTTTCTTTAAAAGTTGAATTATTCTTGCTATTTTTGGGCTCTTTCTGCACAAACAAAAGTTTACCAAATAATTGTTTCCATATAGGTAATTTATTGTTTTGATTTTTATATGAAAATTATATGTTTTTATTGTTTTTTAAAGGTGTTTTGTTGTTTTTTTCATATCTGATTTTTAGCCAAGAAAAGGTCTATTTTTCTATTTTTATTAAAATATAAAAATGTTTTGAATGAAGAATTTTGGTATATGGTTTGTTTCATAGCTAGACTAGTTCTTAGTCCCTTATGGTAGAATTTTTTGACTTAATTGTGAGTATTAGTTGTGTATAGGCTTCTAGAAACTGGAACTTTGTGTAGATAAAGTAAGTTTAGAAGAGTTGGTTTCTGATTAAGGTAAGTGATTTTCATATCCCTTCCAAAAGTCTATGATTTGAAAGTTTGTATGCTTTAAAAGTTTATGTAAGTAATTTCTATATCCCTTCCATAAAGTATTATGTAAGTAATTTCTATATCCCTTCCAAAATCAATATTTTTGTTATGCTTTTACTAATAGGTTATGATTTTTTATTAAAAAGATTTGAAAATATGTTTTATATATTTTGAGAGAATATTAAAATTGACGTTGTATGTTTCAAATTGTTTTGTTATTTGAAAGTATAATTTTGTTTGTAAATTGTTGAGTTTTGAATTGATAGTAATATTTTTTGTAATTTGTTTTCATTTTTAAAATTATTGAAAAGTTTGAATTATTCAATATATTGAAATTGTATCAAAATTGTTTATTTAAAGTTTATCTGTTTTAATTGGAACATTTTTTAAACGATTTAATTGATTCGATAGGGTTAATTATTGGGATATGCCAAATTATTGTTTTGGGATTATTTTACGTATTTGAGTTGGTAGCCTAAATTGAAATTGTTTTGACTTATTTGTGGGAAAGGATTATTGTAGTTTGGCATTGAAGATTTATGTGGGTGACATTCACTCATGTGGCCCCCCACTTAATTAATTATATTGATTGTTTTGGTTGATTATTTAATCAACAACTTCTAATTGAATAGTTTGATTATGATTGATTGGTATTATCGACAGGTAACCACATATATTCTGAAGGCTACCCAAATAATGCATCTTTTCATTTCGATATTTTTATAGTATTGTTTGAAAGAAAGTTTCAATTAACTGAGAGTTAGTTTGATTGAAACTTTCTTTCAAACAATAAATGCTTGAAAAAATGCCAAATATTAAGTATATCAATGATATGCTTGAAAAAATGCCAAATTAGAATAATAAAATTTTTGAGACTATGATTTTAAAATTTTGATATATTTACAAAATCTAAAAGTTGTTATTATATTTACAAATATGATAAATCATTTTGTTACCAGTACAAATTACCCATAAAAAAACCAATTAGGCACAATTTATGTAACCTTCGAAAATTGTGGTGGGTGGGCGTTTTTAGAGCCCCTTTTTCACAAAAGTACATGAGTATAAATAATTACACTTTTAATTATTTAATTATTTTAATTATTTTTTCTTTACCAAAATACCCTTATTTATAAAGATCATTTACTCAAATAGTATATTTAGATTACTTATTTATCTCCAAATTTCTTTAAAAAATTAATTCAATCATTAATTAATTTTATTCCAAATTTGGTATATTAATTATCTTTTTTTATTAATTAATTATGATTAATGGTTTTTTAAAAAACTTTCCCTAAAATAGTGTTAAGAAGTAGGTTAGTTCTCCCTTACCGTCGTTCTTCCAAAAACTCTCTAACCGCTTTTCCTATTTACCGCCGATGATTTATCCAATTTGGTAAGATTTTCACATTGCTATTCACTGCCGTTTACCACATCAATTTCATCTTCACCGCTTCTTGCATTATTTGATTCAATTAACTGCTGCAACAAACCATCGTTTGCATTTGTTTGAATTTCATCAATTTCCATCTTAGTCTTTTTTTCAAAAAATTTGTCTTCGTCCTGTTCCTCCTGCTTTTTCATTTTTCCCTTTTTCTTATTTGTATTGTTTCATTGCATTTTTTTTCTTTTTCCCTTCAATCCTTGTCTTTATGCGTCTTGGTTAATTATGTAACATTTTTTTCTCCTTCATCTTCTTTTTTGTGCCATGGGTACATTTCTTTGTTTTTTATTATTTCATTTTTTAATATTTGTATTAAAGTTTGTCGACGAATGGTATCAATTTGCTTTTGTAATCCACATTGATTTTCATTCTTTTACGTTTACAACCATCTGCAACATTGATGTTTTTTTTTGCATCTCATATATACCATGCTTATATTATATATACTCGCATAACTCTTATTACTCATCTGTTTAGTCTATACAATAGATTCATATGTACCTGATTTATATATTATATACTACATATATATCATGCTAGAATAAGTTCTTTATTCTGTCTCTTAACCTTGTGTGTACAATATACTCCTAGTATGTTTTAAATATTTCACACCCACACATTTACGCATATACCAAATTACTCTTATATATCAGATATGTATTTTTCATACCTGTACATTAACTTTTTATATTTTCATACAGATAGTCTATTAATTCAATATGTTTTGGTCTTTGATCCTTTTTGCCCTCTTGGGACTATTAAGGATTCTTCCACTTCTTCTTCCTTCTTTTCCCTTGGTCTGTGTTTCATTTTTCACCATCTATAGAACAATACACCAAACATTTAACAAATTCATACTGTGTATGTTTTTTAAATACTGCAACATGATGTTTATTATTTTCATACCACTTCAGATTATTAACATGTTTTACATTTCAATGTCATATGATATATTCATACACCAACAATTTATTAATCACCATAGAATCAAATGTTTAAAATACATTAAGATTCCTAATTTGCATGATTCATTCATACCCAAACGTTCAAAGAGCTGTGCACTGTACAGTTATTTCAATTCTGCATACATATCAATTTCATGGTATGAATTCTATGCAATATCACAATAGCGAATAAGATATTTTACGTTTTCCTACTACCCCATAGAGCTTTTGAAGTCAGTTTTAACTTGTTTTTGATACACATTTTAAAGAATTCAAACCGTGTATTATTAACAAACCTATTATGAGTACATTCTAAAACCTTTCACATTCTGCTATATAAACTAGCTCACTTTAAATTTCAGTAAAAGATAATTTATACATTCAAATCTATTATGAGCTATTCATCAATTTAATGCATTTAAACTACATTTTAACTTCGTTAAATTAACACAAAATAAACACACTTGACATCTATTTCCTCAACTCTATATGAATTTTTCATACTCATTCATATAGTCATCTATTTCTCCAACTCTATATGAATTTTTCCTACTCATTCATATAGTCAAAATAGTAATATACAATCGTTAAAATAGATAATGTACCTTAGGGTACATTTAAAGTCAGTTTTAACTTGTTTTTTATACACATTTTTAAGAATTCAAACAATGTATTATTGTCAAACCTATTATGAGTATATCTAAAATCTTTCAAATTTTGATATAAACCAGCTCAATTTAATTTTCAGTTGAAGATAACTGATACATTCAAACCTATTATGAGCTATTCAAATAGTTACACAGATTTACTCACATCCATTTAAACATGAGTAGAAGTTGAAAAAGGAACAAAGTTTAGTAGATATCCCCACCAAACCCAACCATCAATGCCAAAAATGTAGATTTGAGAAGGTTGAAATATTGAAAGAGTCAGTATAATATTCCTTAATTTTATAATTTTTTTTTCATATTATGATTTGTTGAATTATGTAATTAAGAGACTAAAGTTTTTATTTGGATTTTATTTTTTTGATTATTGGAGGAAGAATTTGTATTTAATAATTTAACGATTTAGAGGAGGTTTTTATTTTGAGAAAATTAGAAGAAAATTTAAGTAATAGCATTCTCGTAATTAGAGGACTTAGAACTAAGGTTTAGGGTTGAGGTGAACCCTATAAGTACATTATTAAGTACCCTAGCAGCCAAATCATTTTTCTATTCCAAGAAGAAAGAGGTCATCCAAAATTTCCTCATCTTTTTCTCCTTTTTCACGTAAATCTCACTTCTTTCCCCTCGAAAATTTTCTTGTCTCAACCAAACCTTCCTCCCTCACGTGCACCCATCTCCCATAAGGCAGTAGCAGGTGGCAGAAGAAGCTGGTCGGCGATCGGGATCGGTGGCAGCGACGAGTTGCTTTATTTTAAATGTTTTGAACTTATTGTCATCTATTTGAGCTATTATTTTATTTGTTTTAAATTCGAGATCCCAATTATTTTTATTGTACTATTTGAACTTAATATTTATGTTTTTATGCAAATTTGATTTCAAGTTTGAAAAATCTTTTTAAAACTTGTATTTAAGAGCATGCAAGCGAGTAGCGACCCTAGGTGGTCTAAGTCTAAAAGTCGGGTCATTACAGTTAGAAACATTTATGGGTCAATTATGCACTTCTCCAATCATTCGTCTATAAGTCTATTTGGAGATGTGAATTAACAGTTCAAAGCACTACTCATCGAGGTAGCAGAATGTGAGGAGAGGTATTCTTGAGATTGAGCTAGAATGCATTCCTCTCACACAATAGCTGCATGCATAGAGTGTTCGATTCAAATGATTTTAAAATTCCAAAAGCACTATTTTTATTCGTTCAATCATAGCACAAAAATTGAAACCCCATTCTAATGATGTAAGCACCTCGAAAATGAGTTTAATTACATGAAAAATGACATGTTCTTTGGGTAGTTTAAGAAATTTCACTATGAAATTCCATAATGAAATTGAAATTTCAAGTCGTTCGTATTGCCCACTATAAATATGGAGTATGAAAAATGAAGCAAAATAAATAAAAAAATTGAAGTAAAAGTATTTTGTCTTGGATTCTTTTTTTCGTCAAAGAAAATGGGCAAAATTATATACTTGAAGAAGAGAGAACCATGCAATTGGGAAGTAGGACCCACATTAAATCAAAGGCTAGAGAAGAAGAAGGAGCTTTTTGGTTAAAAATATGTTGATGAGATATGAAGGGGCAGAAAATATTTTAAATCTAGGGTTCCATTGTTCTTTTTTGGAAACAGAAAAAAAAAAAACTTCGTAATCATTGAAGAAGAATGAAGCATACTTGGTATTTGGGAGAGATTTTGTTTGACTATCAATGACGGCTGAATATGAGTAGGATAAAGTCTCGTTGAGTAGAAAAATGGGAAAATAAATAAATGTCTTTCGAAAGAGGGAGGAAGAATGGGGAAGAATCGTGGATGATTTTTTTGAAAATAAAATTTGGAGGAAATTCATTAAATAGAAGAGAATATCACGTGTTTATTTTTTTTATTTTTTATTTTTATTTTTTTTAAAATTTTTGATCCAATATAAACATGAAGCTAAATTGTATTTTCTCATTTTTTTTATAATATCAAAAAGGCCTATATTTATGAAAATATTAATCAATCTAGACTTTTTTGAAATGTAGATAATGAGTTGGCTTACTGTATAGTTATAAAAAAAACTTAGCCCAATCTTTCCACCATAACCAATAACTGAGTCCATTTTATCAAATAAAATAAAATAAAATAAAAATAAAAATTAATAAAAGAGAGATAAAACCCTAAACCCTTTCATCTTCCACTCACTCTTCACGTGCTCCACCACCGTTCAGTGCCCCCGTCGCCACCGTTGTCTCTCTCCCACCCAGTGTCGCTCCCGCCGTTCAGTATCAGTATGATGTGTGTGAGATTATAGTTACTTTGAGTTTCTCCGAGGACACTTGTTCAAACTTGGGTCTCATGGATGCAATGAAAGCAAATCTTGAAGCTAAACTCAAAGAGCTACTTTTTAAAATTAACTCTTTCGAGATTAAGATATGCTCAGATGCTACAAAAGAGTTCATAAAGTTGCTAAAAGGGGAGAATGGATGTCAGCTGCTCCAATTATATGCAAAGATTTCTCCCCAGTGCTCGGAACTTTTAGATGCTTGGAAGCTTCAACGGGGGAAGGCTGGAATGCCATATATGTTTTCATTAGTTTCTGCCATTTTGAGTCATCCTGATGGAATTTACAGTCTGAATGACTTGGAGAGAATATCAACTAGTCGCGTTCTTGACATGTTGGCTCGATCGCTTGTTCAAGAATGCTTGGGAGACATAAATAGTGAATTAGGTTCCCAAGAGGTAAAACGCCAAAATGCAGCTCTATTGTTGATTTCATCAATTGTTCGCCGTGGTTCACGTTTGGCTTCTGAAGTTGCAAAGAACTTTGATTTTAAACTTCGCGCGTTTTCCAAGCTGACGGAGTATAGGCAGAAGCCAAACCATAAAGGATCAAAGCACTCGTCAAGAAAGTTGTTTATTGGGTTTGCTATGTCATTTTTAGAGGTGGGGAAGCCTGAGTTGTTACGGTGGGTCTTGCAGCAAAGGGAAATGTATTCTGGTGTGCTTCGTGGACTTGCAAATGATGATGAAGAGTCTATTGTTTATGTTTTATCCACATTGAGGGACAAGGTCCTTGTTGATGAGTCACTGGTACCTCCAGGTCTTCGAAGTGTGCTCTTTGGAAGTGTTACTTTGGAACAATTGGCCACTATATGTGGAAGACAGAATGGTGGTCTTGCTGCAGAGGCTGCTTACCTGGTTTTACTTATGGTTTGTACTGACCCTTGTAATGGGTTGATGCCGGATCTGAAAAGATGCCCAAATCCTCTAAAAGGTAATCCAAAGCGACTAATGGACCTCATGAAGAAGTTAAAAGCAACTGGAGTTATTTACCATAGAAACTTGCTATTGGCAATTATTAGCGGGCAGCCAACTTTCTGTTCAACATACTTGGAGGAATTTCCTTACAACCTTGAAGACTTTGTATCATCTAACTGGTCAGATTTCTTTCTGCAACTATGTAACTTATGATCTCGTTTGTAGTGTTTACTTCATACAATATCTTGTATATTTCATTGTGACTGTTCCAACTGCAGGTTTTCTATTGTTTCTTTGACAATTAAGTTGGTTTCTTCTCTAAGCAATGGCCTGTCTATTGGATCTATCGATTCTCAATCAGATGACATTACTTCATCGGACAATACTTATATGAAAAGCATTGTGAGGTGCCTCTCTTCTCGGCCATTTAGTCGATCAGTAATCAACAAAGGTTTGCTTCACTCAAATATTCTTGTAAAGCATGGAACTCTACGACTTCTACTTGAGGCATTGAAGTTGGTCAATTCTTTTCTTGGTGCTTTAAACCAAACATTATCTACCAATAAGCAAAGGACGTCGTATTGGTTGCCTCTCAAGCAGGAAATGCAGAATGAAGCTCAAACTTTGCTCCCTGATCCCCAGGTGCTACTTACTCTACTTTCTTCGTTGGCTAGCCAATCTAGAGTTCAAGCAGTTAGTTTGAAGAGGGCCTCTGGTCTGGAACATAGCTTTCACAGTGTCAAAAAATTAAAAACTTCTTCTTTGGATCATGACACTGATATTGTTGTTAGTGGAGTTGTGTCAACTCCAGAAATTGGCGAAAAAATGGTGGATATCTGTACGGCAGAGACATCAGAGATGGAAAGGGAACTCATGATTTCTATTTCTGAACTCTGGGATTTGGATCCATTGTCTACTCTTGTTGAACTGAATGATGTAGAGGTGTACTTCCTTTCAAAGCTATTGGATGCTCTTTCAATTTATCGTGTAAGTCTAATTTAAGAGAATATTGTGATCCGATGTTATATTTCCTTTTGTCTTTATGTTAAATAAGGAAATAATTACTGTAATGGTAGAATTACGATACTACTTTAGCTTGTTTGCTTTGTAATTAAATGGTTATCCTAAAACTTTTGAAATTAATTTTTGAATTTCTTATTAGTATTTAATAAAATAAAATGTTGAACTTGGATTATCTATGATGATGGAAATCTTTTTGTCTTAAAATCAAATATGACACAGTAGATTGTTCAACTATAGCATCAGCTCAATCAGTTGATAAATGCTCTTTTTATTCAGACATTTATGAAGAGAATATTGCTTCTTTTTTGTGGATAATTGATAATACTAGTTATGTGTAATATGAAATGTCATTAATGGAGCTCTATGTATGCCCCTGCTTGAGCTTTAATAAAGATGATAACATCTTTCACAATTTTTTATTAAATTTTTTTTGCAGCGTACATTGCCACATACTTTGGAGGGATCATTTGAATTTTTCATCAACCTTCTTGGAAACCCTTCATTATTGCCCACAATTTTGCAGCATTCCTTGTTATCCTTGCTGATTGAATATATTCCATCATCGTCAATGAGTGCAATGCACTTTAGAACTCCACCAGGGATGTACAAGCATCTGCAGCCGTTTATTAGCTTGTTCATACGTTCACCTGATAGTGACATAAAGGATAAATCATATTATCTGGCCCAAGCTTCTATTCTAAGTACTGGTGCACTTGACCAAAATATGTATGAAGTTGGATCATGGTTCTTATTTTTATCGAATTATGATCAAGGAACACCTCTTATTGAACTTGGGATGGAGAGTTCAGAGAATTTAATTTTTGCAGTAATTTCATTCTTATGTGATGCCATCTCCACTGTGGGGAATAGCTTATTCAAATATTGGGGTCTCCTACAGAGTTACATCAACAATTTAAAAGATGCCAAAGGTAATTTGTAAGTCATTTGCACAGAACTTTGTTCCCTGATGGGTTGTACCGTCCTATGCATTGATGTGAGTAGAGTTTTCATCGACAGAATATACCTATTTAGTTCGGTTAGAGTTTGGATATTTATATTGGAATCGGCAGGTTGGATATCTGATCTTAATTCTTGGATATTACCTTTCAGGGATTGAAAACAAATCTCCACTTAGTTTATAGAGCCTTTCTTGTGGTGAATCTTTTGTTCCATGTTTTTATTTTTTTCTTATGGTGTTATTATTCTTGATTCTTGAACTGTGGATATATATATGGGTTGATTATTTATATATATACTGAAAATATAATTGTGATTCCTGTTCAATGATACTTCACTTCACTTTGATCATAACATTGATTTATTCACATTTGCATCATGAGGCAAGTCTTTTTTGAATCTCTAAGACCACTTTCCAAGTTTCCACTTTGACAAGGACTATAAAGTTTCTCTTCCGAGTCAGTCAAGCATTTCAATAGCTTTCATTTGTTACTTATAAAGAAAAATATTTATTAATCTCTATACAGATGGTTGGAACGCTAGTACTTTTCCTAATTCAGTTTCTCAGGCTTGGTTGTTAATTTCAGATAAATATACATAAGCCTGTATATATTTTGTGGTATACATCCTGTACCAAATGAATGAAGAATGCACTTTCCATCAATCATTTTATTGTTCTTCTTGCAGATGTCTCACCTAATTTCAGCCCAATCATCATATGTGTTCTGCAGAAGTGTCTAAGGTTGCTCAGCTCTGAGTCTGTAACTTTCACCCGACCTGAGAAAGCAGTTATATCTAATTATGTGAGCAGTACGTTAAAGTATCTCCTGCAGACTCAGGTGCACATTCTTTGTTTTGAGGGTTTCTAGAAGTTATGCTGTTTAAAAGTCTGACATCGAGTTTTATTTTTGATAGGTTGATGCTCGATTACTGGCCTCAGTGATTGAATCTATCTTGTCTGAGATAATTGATGACCGTGGTCCTTTGAATGTGGAATCTGGAAGTTCAAACTGTGAGTGGAGACCACTGAAAAATTTATTATTCTTCTCCCGCAAAATGTCTACTACACATAGTGAAGATGTTTTTGCTGATCTTTGTCATATAATGAATGGTGAAGAAAAAATTTGTAACATTGAGTTTGATAAAATTGAAGCGTCTTCTGCTAGGTTCTCTACCCTTTTGAAGAGAGCGCCCTTTCATGTGCTGTTTCCTGCAACTATGTGTACTCATAGTCATGGTCCCAGTGTACTTCCAAAGATACAAGATTTCCTTCTGCTAAAACTAAAGGAGTTGACATTTGATCACCTTCTATTATCGTATGCACGGCTTGTCCTATTTTGGGCTAATCAGATACGAATGTCTTATAGATTTAAGCAAATGGTTGAACTTGAGCTGCTTTCTGAAATTTGCTTTATGCTTCTTCAGAACATCTTAGGCAAGCTGCTAGCTTCAAGAACTCATTCTGGCACTGCTGAAAATTACAAGGGCTCTCTGTTAAGGCTAGAGGTTCAAGATGTAGCAGAAACCATCTTCTCTCATCCTGCTGTAGTATCATCCTTGACCTACCCCCTGAATTGTCAAGGGAACTTGATGAAGGGTGCTATTGATTTAAATTTAGAATCTCTGGTTTGGTTATCTGGGAAGCATGTTAATACATTAGATCGTCACATTGTCAACTTATTGACCACTTTTTGTGAGTATCTTTTAACCTCATGTGATGGCCAAGAATCAACATTCAGAGAGGTACTGGAGACTTTTAACGTTCTCATACAGAGGTTATTTTCTGAGTTCAGGGATCGATTTGATCTTTTTATTGATACAATGGACCTGAGGCCACTTCTTCCCCCGTTTTTTTCTTTACATGCTTTAAATAATTTTATATCACCTTTTGATCTTCTTGAATTAGTGACTTGGATATTCAAGAGAGTAAGTATCAAAGATTTGGTGGTACAGAAATCTGACACGACCCAGATCCATGGTCTATCATTTGGATTTGGCATTGCTGTCACTGCTTTAAAAGATGTAACTGGCTATTTGCAGTTATCATTCCCTAGAAGATTACCGTACAATTTATTCTGGGAAATGGATGAGAAGAATGTCTGTAACAGCATTGATGAAATTTACACTCAAACAAATGTATTTGCAGTACATTACAAGTCAGAGTTTGCAGATACATGCTTGCTTGAAGTGGTTAAGGCTTTTTGTGCAAAGAAATCCATGCTATGTGATTATTTTAATCAAATACATTTAGCAATGTTTAGACTTACAATGATCATACCTAGTGAGTTGGTTTCTTATTGCATCTATAGGACTAATAAGGAAAAAGCTAAATTGTTGTTTATTCTTACTGAGGCTAGCTCCTTTCATTTGTCAATCTTTGGGCACGTTATAATGGATATTATGAACAAGCATTCTTGTCACATGGACCTTGAGATGGAAGAAATTCTGAGCTTTGATTTTTCTGATGAGGAATTTCTGATGCTCCTGCCTACTTCTCTGTCATACTTGAATTCAGTTGTTGTCAAGTTTGGAAAGAAATGCTGGTATAATTTCAAAAGTATCCCTTCAGTATATTCGAGAATTCTTTTTCAAGGTTTATGCAAATGGAAGAGCTTTGTGTCCAAAAGTATTTTCTATGAAGAATTCAGTGATTTAATTCCATCATCCACACAAGAATTTATTGATCTTGTTAATGACAGTCTTCTTGGAAAAGCAGTGAATATGCTAAAGCACCACTTTGCGTTTAGTGGAGATCTGGTGACTGTGAAGATGCGATTGAAAGTGTTTAATTCGATTTTTCCAGCTTCTTGTTCAACTGAGGAAGTTTTAGAATTTGAGGTCGATGAACTTGATTCTTATTTGCCCAGTCAGGCATTAAATTTTTTCAACAAGGTTGTTGGGAAGATATTATTATGTAGGGTGTTGTTATTTCCAGAAGGATGCAGTATTCACTCGTTGCCAAAAGAAGATGAGAAGTCAACAGAACTTTATTTAGCAAGATGGTCAAATAAAGAAGAATCCTCAAGATTGCAGTTTTTGAACATTTTGGTGCGCACCTGGCAGTGGATTGTGAAAAGATTTACTTTCATCTCTGATATTCATGAAAAAGAAATGGACAACTCAAGATTATTCAGATACTTGGAGCTTTTCATACTGAACAGTATTCTTGAACTAAGCACAGAAATGCATGATGCGCTAGTCAAATTGCTATCCATCCCCTTTCTAGAGCAACTGATGAGATCTTCCCTCTTTTATAGGTTTGAGGATCCAACAACATTAAACATTCTTTATAATATTATAAATTTGTTGTCTGATGGAAAATTTTCCGAAGATATATATTTGCAGCTGCTGCTTGCGCACTCTCAGTTTGCTCCCACTATCCATTCAGCTCCAAAACCATCTTATTCCATTGAAACTTCTTTGAGGCCCATGTCCAGCATACTAAGATCGCTTGTTATTCCATCAACTAATCAATGGAAAACTAAGTGCAAGCAAGACTTAGAAACCACTGGGATAGACTTGAAACGCTTGGTAATTGTTAAGTTGGTCTACATATTTGTGCAGATGAAGGTACGACAAGGTGGTTGTGGAAAGGATTATACCATAAATTTCAGAGAATTGCATTCACTGCTTCTGTCTTCTTATGGGGCCACTATCAGTGAAACTGACTCTGCTATTTTAAAGACCTTGAATGACATTGAAACTATAGTTGGATCAGATGCAGAAAATCTAGTTCAAAAGGATTTTTTATGGGGAAATGCTGTATTGAGAATTACCAAAGAACGGCTTTTGGAGCAGGAATGTTGGTCAAATATCAGGAATGATGTTGAAGTACGCAAAGAACGTCATAAAAATCAATTTAGAGAAAATCTTCCTGTTGATCCCAAAATATGTGTATCCACAGTGTTATACTTTCCTCATGATAGAACTGAATTTGATGAAGAATTACTCTCTAAGAAGCATCAAATGAAGGGTCTAGATGATCTCTTTGAGGTAAACAATAATTTTAATATCCTGTAATTCCAAAGATTAAAAGGCATCATTTACAATTTATTTTTATTTTTCTGTTCAAATGAATACTGTAATGCAATGATTCAGGGACATTTTCATGGTATCAAACCTGAACAATATGATCCAGTTTATGTCTTGCGGTTTTCAATTCATGCTCTGACAATGGGATACATTGAAGCTGTGGAATTTGCTACTTTGGGTTTGCTTGCAATTGCACTCATTAGCCTGTCTTCGGCTAATGAAAGATTAAGAAAACTAGGCTACGAAACTCTTGGGGCATTAAAGGATGCGTTGGAGGTAATCCTAATATTCTTCTTAAATATGTTTTTTGGTTGATTTAGCATGCAGGCAATGCTTGCAAGGATGCTCAAAATCTAGTACGGTGCATTCCTTCTAAAACGTGTACCAAGTTTGAAAGAATTTAATAATGAAATGCCTTTTAGAACTCGTATAAAATAACGAGGAAATATGTGAAAGCAATGAAACCACGTTTAGGTGTATAAAAGTAGAGTTGAACTCAGCTGGAATAAGTTTCTCTGGCTCCTGTAATTGTTACTCGCTTTAGAAAAATGCTTACTCGGAGATTTGGTTATAAAGTATATTTCATTAATGGAAAACCAAATAATGGATAGCTTATGATTGATTTAGTTATGCTTCACATGGCTCAAAGGGTGTAGTGTAAATATATTTAACGCAGTTTGTAGAGGGTGTCATGGATATTTAACAAGGTATTGAGACTCTAGATATACTTGTTGGTTTATAAGTTGCCTGTTAATGTTTTATTTTTGGCCAAAGAAACAAACTTCCCTTAAAACAAAGGAAGGTGAAAAGGAAGATAAGATCTCTACGCAACCAAAGTCAAGACAGATATTGCACCATTAGATTTCACTTTCTTTTTCCCCTTTAAGGTTTTTCCTCGCAAGTCTTTTACAACCCAAACCTTTTCTTTCCAGAACTGTAAGAGGAGAAAGGGTACCATGAGACTGCGGCTCCTGTTAACATATGTGCAAAATGGCATTGAAGAGCCATGGCAGAGAATTCCTTCCATCATTGCCCTTTTTGCTGCAGAGGCATCCTTTATTTTGTTGGAACCATGCCATCATCATTATGCAGCATTAAGTAAATTTTTGGTGCGATCTTCAAGGATGAATAAGAAGGTAATACTTTTGTCAACTACGTATGTCTTGCATTTTTGGCTTATCAGTTTTGTTTCTTTTAAAATAAGAATTCACCGAGAACATGTATATGATGGGATGAACAAGGAAAAAAACAGTTCTTCAGACAATCTCTTTATTTTGTCTTTGTTTGCTGTTGCTGTTAGATTTTCTGGTATACCTTAGACTTTATGATAATTCATGTCTGAAGCCCGATTTTCCTTTTCCTATTGGCTATTGCAGTCCATTCCTTTGTTTAAAAATTTTCTCTGGAGCAGCTCCGTAAACTTCAAATCTGAAAGGTTATGGATCTTGCGCCTAGTTTATGTGGGAATTAATGTTGATGATGATGCCCGGTTATATATCAAGAACTCAATTCATGAGGATCTGCAAAGCTTTTATGTTTCCTCTCTTTCAGATAATGAGTCTAAGGAGCTTATCCTTCAGGTAAATCAACTTCATGGCATCATTCATGTTCTTATTTTAATATATTTTACTCTTTCTTGTTATGTGGCGTAGTCTGTATACTTTTTCATTACTGGGCATGCCAAATAATCAACTTGAATAATTCATATCACAAAGATATTCACACAATTTAGATTCTCATCCCTTGGTCTCCAACCCAACCCTACCCAACCCAACCAAATGACATCAAAATTATGGTCAGTAATGTTACTCTCATTGCATCTTTTGATTAGAAGTTTGTAATTTCAGTTAAATATTTATCAAATTTCATCCCTACGTTTAAGTAATCTTCGCATGGGGAAAATATAGGAAAATTAAGAAGAGTTTCTTGGGTGTTTTTCAATTTTTCTTTTAAAAATTGTTTTGTAGATTGATCTTTGGAAACTGTTTGCTATCATTTTTAAATTAAACAATTATTTAGAAAGACATCTTTTAATCTTGTATTTTTATTTACTTCTACATGTTGATTAAAAAATATAATACGTTTCAAACAAGTTGTACTTATCAAGACATTAATGATTGTATATAAACCAACAATAATAAATAAAAAACAATTAATGTCAATCTGAACTATGCTCAGTGCATAAGACACCTATTACTATTGAGAAGGGTTGATGGTTTGATTTTCCAACCCTAGAATTGTTGAACTAAAAAAAAAACAATTAATAAAGGAAACAAGTAAAAGAAACAAAATGAGAGGTTTTTCAGATACCTATTTAAAGTGGCAAAAGATATGGGAAAAGTCTTGAAGAGTTTCTTATGGGACGAACAAAACATGGATTGGTTTCCACCTTCGAAATTGGAAAATGTCTTCTCTCTCACTACTGAAATAGGTGAATATGTGTAGGTATTATTAGGATTAGACATGGTGCGATGTAGGCCATATTCCTTCTTGAAAACAAGGCTTTCTAGGATGAAGGGGTGATAGAAGTAAATAAGAGAGTTCGGAAAGAGGAGGTCAATTCTTGGATAGTAGTGGACTGGAAATTGAGGTTGCCCTAATGGGGGTGTTTGGTGCAGGGAGTGGACTTATTAAGTTTGGAGTTGTTAAGTCTGGGGAGTAAATTTGAGGAGTTATTTAGTTTGAAGAATAGTGAAGTTTGTATTTGGTGTACAGAGTGGTGTAGTCTGATTTGTATAGTCTGTGTTTGGGGTGCACAATTGTTTAGTTTGAATAGTGAAGTTTGTGTTTGGGGTGCAGAGTTGTTTAACATAGAGTTATGAAGTCTTGTGTTTTTTGCTGGTTAAGTTTTTTACTACAATTTTACTGGAATTCACAATTTCAACTATATTGTACTGATTTTTTAAATTTAAATTATAGAAAAATTTGTTCGCTAATTATAAAATTGAAATTTTAAGTTATATTGTTTTTTTAATATTCTAGAATTTATTTAACTACCCATTTTGATTAACAGACACAAAATATTTTAAAATAAATAGTCTAATATATATAGAGAGGTAGTGATTCCATATAATATATATTATTTAAAAAAATATAATTCATATGTTAATTTTAGCCATAATTCCAAATATGAAAAATTAATCTTTTCATTTTTCTAAATTATAATTAATAATGAATTGGATTGAATTAAAAGTTGAAATTTAATTATTTAAGGTTTACATTCTTAAATTTATTTTATATCAAGACATAACTATACATACATCAAATTGACCTATAATTTAGATAATTTTTTTAATAAAATAAAATTATAAATATTTATAATTATAATTGAAAGCAATTAAATATAGTTATAATTTTTTTAAAAAATATATTATAATTTAGAAAACTTTAATATTTATAACCGAGAGTATAAAGAGCGAGATGGAGCCAAAGCAATTAATTTGTAAAAAAAATGGAAGCAATTAAATAAAAAAATTGAATAATAAAAAATAAGAAAAAGAGAGGTGAATAATGAATCATAAGAAAAAGAGAGGTGAAGAGAGAGAAATGATGGAGTTGATGGGGTGTGAGACCCATTGGAAGAAAAGAAGAGATAAAAGAAGAATAAAAAAGAGTTTTGAGTAGTGATTTGGGGTAGTTGTGAGTAGTAATTTGGGGGGTTGTGAATAATGATTTGAGGAGTTCTCAACCAAAATCCACCTCACCCAACTCCATGCTCCAAACATGGGGGTGGAGGTTTGAAGTCCACTCCCCCCAACTCCACTCCCTCACTCCATAGGCCAAACATGCCCTATAAGTCTATCCTAAATCTCAAAAGTCCGATAACTTAGGGAATGTCTTCTTTGTGGCTGAGATAGCAAGATAAATGTCTTCTCAAATTAATGATGAATTTCCAAAGGCTTTACAACATCGACAACAAGAAATTTTAGACGGTGAAGGATATTTGGTATGAACTAAGAAACCTCTGGTACTTGGAACTTTAACCCCAAAAAGAAGCCTAAGTGACATTGGGGTAGAGGAATGAATTTTGGTCGATGAAAAAAGTGATGTTTCTTCTCAGTCTTGTACTGATAACTTGAGAATTTGGAAGTATGGTAAACATGTTTTTTCACTAGCAAATCCCTCTTCGGATACTGATGACTTGAGAATATGGAAGTATGGAAAGTCATTTTTTTTCACTTGCAAATCCCTCCTTGAGACTACTCCCTCGTTGAACTTACAAAGAGCTATCAGAACTACACCATATGTTTGCACCGCAATTTGGAAGGACAAATATTGTGGATAGGCAAAGTTTTCCTCTCGATACTCTTCTCAATGTAGTGACACTTCTGATAAGATCCAAAAAGGACACCCCAGTACAGCCCTTTCCCTTAACCAGTGTAAGAGAGAAGAGGAAATAGTGGATCACATGTTTGTATGATGCTCATATATTATACCTCTTCTATAAAAAAAAATATACAACAATTCTTTAGCATAGGCGCTTTACTATTTTTTAATAACTTCCTTGCCTAGAGACCTGTAGAAGAACTTTTATTAACGTCCTTTCAAGAAGAAGCCAAAGATCCTTTGGTTGAATGCTGTTAGATCTATTCTTTGGATGAATGCTACTCTTTACTATTTTAGCATAGACTTTGTTGCCCTGAAAAGTTTGAAAAAACTCATTATTCAACTTAAATTAATATGTTTTCAAGAACAAGCGAATGGTTAGATTTCAAGAGGGGGAGAGAGAGAGGGAGAAGGGAGGGAGGGAGGATTTTTGTGGCAATATACTGCATTTGTAGCTTTCACAGTATTTTTTTGTTTGTTGATAGCTTCAGCCTTGTAATTTTAATTGATTCCTATGTTTTCTTTTACTTTTTGTGGCTTTTGTGAAAGAGAATTTAATGTCTTGTTCCTTATTTACATTCTAGGTAATGAAAAAGTCCGTTAAGTTGCAAAAGATGGCATTTTATTTAGTGGAACACGGTCTATTTTCATGGTTATGCTCTATCATTTCAACCTCTGGCAGGAGACTTACTGAAGATCAGAAATCCTTTTTTTCAAAGCAGCTGATCTTGGTATTAGAGGTAGCAATTATTTTTAATTCAGGGTTTAATAACTTCACTACACGTGCATTTTTTTTGTCATTACATAAACCGTGTGGAGCATGCACTTTTCTGTAATCATGGATTTTTATAACTGAAACTGAGTTCATGCTCCATTAAAACTAGAAGAGGTAGGTTGTAATTAATTGAATGCCATCTTTTCCTTTATCATATAAAGAACATTTAAACCAATACCTCTATTACTCCTCTATGTTTCTGGTTTCAGGTTGTCAATAATGTCATTTCATTCAGAAACATCTGTGAGTGGTTGCAAAAAGGTGCCCTCGAGCAGCTAATGGGGCTTTCATCAAATCTTTTCAAAATCATGCTTGGTGGTGAGCAATCGCTTATAGAAGGGGCATTAGTTAATCCAATTCTGCAGATAATAACATCTGTGCTCAGAATATCACAGAAAAGGAAAATTTACCAGCCCCATTATACATTGTCAATTGAAGGCCTGTTTCACGTTTATCAGGTTGTTCACAGATTAGATTGTACAGGACTGGGTCCAAATTCAGCTTGTGGACTCAAAGTGATACTGATGAACATGCCACAAATAACACTTTTATGCATGGTATCTCTCT
>JAOANK020000022.1:8174087-8213859 GCA_026257165.2 Telfairia occidentalis | reverse complement strand
AAATCACAAAGCTTTTTCTTCCTTATACAACTTTTCTATGATTATTCTAAATTGGAAAGCTTTTGTGTAACTACGTCCTTTTTGGGGGGCTCCCTCTGCCCCACCTTTAGGATGTATTTTCTTACTTTGAATCTACATCCATGTTTCTTATCAAAAAAAAAAAAAAAAAAAATGAAGGCAATACCTATTGGGACAGAAGTTTAGGGTACACATTAACCAGAGGACATTGAAATTCTTTATAGAACAACGGGAAATCCAGCCGCAATTCCAAAAATGGGTTACAAAGCTACTGGGATATGATTTTGAAATTCATTATATTCCTGGACTACTAAACAAAGCCACTGACGCTCTCTGACGATTACCGCCGACCGTGGAGCTTGCTACTCTCACGGCCCCAACCATACTTGATGTGGACGTGATCCAGAAAGAAGTCAAGGAAGATGAAGAGTTAAGGACAATCATCCAAGCGATTGATCAAGACCCTGATAGTGTCCCCAAGTACTCAATGTTGCAACGGAAATTGTTATACAAGGACCAATTAGTAGTTTCTCGAAACTCGAGGCTCATCCCTACTATTCTACACACCTTCCATGATTCAGTGTTGGGGGGACACTCCGACTTCTTGCGCACGTACCAAAGATCAATAGGGAAGCTATATTAGAAGGGAATGAAAAATGATATTAAGAAATATGTTGAGCAGTGCGTCATATGTCAACCAAACAAGGCGAAAGCGATATCTCCCGTGGGGCTCTTACAACCTTTACCCACACCAGATAAGATTTGGGAGGAAGTTGCAATGAACTTTATTATAGGGCTTCCCAAATCCGCCTCCTACAATTGTATTTTCATGGTTGTTGATCGCCTGAGTAAGTATGGGCACTTCATGCCGATGAGTCATCCTTTTTCAGCAAAAACCATCGTAGCAGTATTTGTGAAAGAAGTAGTTCGATTGCACGGGTTCCCGAAGTCCATAGTGTCAGATTGAGACAAGATTTTTGTCGGCCACTTTGGGTCAAAATTGTTTAAGTTGCAGCGGACGCAACTGAAAATGAGCACGATGTTTCACCCCCAAACCGATGGGCAATCTGAAATAGTGAATAGATGCTTAGAAAGATATCTTCGTAGCTTCTGTAATGCGCAGCCAAAACGATGATGCCAATGGATTCCATGGGCATAGTATTGGTACAACACAACGTTTCATATATCCATCCACACCACACCCTTCAATGCTATTTATGGAAGAGACCCACCACCGCTCTTAGCCTATGGAAATCGGAAGACCACGAACAACACGCTAGATCAGCAGCTGGTCGAAAGAGATCACGCACTGCTTGCTTTAAAGGAACATTTGGATATGGCACAGAACAGGATGAGGAAATTCGCCAACTGAGTCGCAGAGAGGTGGAGTATGCAGAGGGCGATTTCATTTATTTAAAAGTCAGACCTTAGCCAAAAATCCTTAGCCAAAAGGCGCTAAGAGAAGTTATCCCCGCGTTTTTATGGCTCTTATAGGGTGACTCAACGAGTGGGCGGAGTGGCATATTGTATAGAACTCCCCCCTGAAAAGCAACCATTCACAACGTTTTCCACGTTTCACAATTGAAGGACGTAGGAGAGGATGTCGAAACACAGAATCATCCCCCAATATTCACAAAAGAGTTTGAGCTGGTGGTGGAACCCAAAGAGATGCTAGGCATTCATGTGAATATGAACACTAAAGAAGAGGAATGGTTAGTTCACTCGAAGAAACAGAATGATTGGGAAGCTACTTGGGAACCAGCTGAGACAATCAAACAATAATTTCCCTCCTTCCACCTTGTGGACAAGGTGTCTTCGATCACTGGGGGTATTGTAAGGCCTCCAATCGCACAAACGTATAAGAGGAGGGGGAAAACGGACAAGGGGCCATTGATTGGGCCTAGGGGAGAAGCTAGTGGGCCCAGTTGATCATGCAGTACAGAGAGGACAAAGAATGTTTACGTTTTTAGGGACCAGAGACCTAAGAAGAGAATTAGCGAAGATTTTTGTGCATTGTAGGAATGCGTAGTGGAGAGAACCAGCTCTTGAATAGCTGGATGGTTGTTTGTTATTTCTTTTTGTCTAAGAAATCATTACAACTATTCTGTTCATAGTTATGCTTGCTCTCTTTTGACGTAATAGAATGGTGAATTTTCCTCTCTTTGTTGGCTGTGTTCGGGAGCAGTTTGGTTGTGTTCTCATTGCAGGTACTACCTTAGGTTGGGAACCTAACATAATACCACCAAATAACAATACAACAAAGCAAAACGAAGAAGATGATATAACCATATGGTAATGGTACAACATTGATGGATTCTGGATGATATAACCATGTGGTAATGGTACAACATTGATGGATTCTGGATGAGTTCAAAGACAAACCTGTAGATTTACCCCTGGCGAGTCACAATAGCAAATGCCACCAGCAATAGCTTCCTCAGCTCCCATTGCTGGAAGCAAATGCTCAATGCGTGGAATGGGGGTCATCCTACCCTCACTCACTATTGCCTTGAAAAGTGAAGTTTTACCCGAACCCTATACATCCCATGAGTTACTTTCATTATATAAGAGACAGAAAGATAAAGAGAGGGAAGGAGGGTGTTGAATATACCTCAAGGCCAAGTAGCCGCACTCTACGTGTTCTGACATGTACATCTTTCATGATTGTTGCAAAATCACTGGTGCAGAATATGAAAAAATCACCCAAGCCTTCAGGACGGATGAATTTCTCAATATTAAAGTGTAATCTATGTTCTGTACTAGAATCATCAACAGATGAATTAGTCACCGGGAACAACGGACTTGCTGAATCAGCCACTGTCTGGTGGTTTGGTGGTCGTTTCAGAGGAGTTCCAACTACAACTCGCATTTGTTGAAGTTCAGGCGCTCCATGACTTGAAGAGATAGTTGGAGCCGGAGGAAAAGACTCCACTCTAGTTGAACACCTGAAAAAAATGCTAAGTAAGACCTTCAATATTTAATTGTCCATTTTCTTATCCAAAAAATATATATTTAATTGTCCATTCCAAATGTATTGTCTACTGCCAACTTAGTTATAGCTTAATAAGTTAAGAAGATAAGGCCTTATTTGGAAAACTAATTTCAGAACAGTTTCTGATTTCGTTCCAAGACAGTTTCAATAAATGTGATACGATGATTAGTAAAAACTAATGTTATTGACCACATTTCAGACTATTATTCACAAATCTATTATTTTAAAAAGAAGAACAACTTCATCTGTAAAAATTAAAATTTACAAGTTGAAAATAAATTAAAAAATATAAAATATAAAAAGCCCTAAACCTCTTGAAGCGTGTGTAACTTGTACTCTTCTTTCCCAAACTATTGTATTACATTAAGTTGCTCTTTTTCATATAAATTGGTGTATTGAAGTTGCATCAAGAAAACTTTGGCTTTGAAAATATTGAGGGAGAAGCACCAAAAGAATTTAAATTCTTTATATGGATAATGTTTCAAAATGCATTAAACATGGCGGAAAGAATTCAAAAAGAATGTCCAAATATAAATTTTTAGCCAAAGTAGCGTTCTTCATGCAAGTGTGAAGAGAGGAGCTAAATCATTTATTTTTTTCCATTGTTCATTCAGCTGGAAATTTTGGCTTCAGTTATTACAACAGTTTCAAGTTTCCAACGTCTTTAATGAAGCAGATAAAGATTGTGTATTTCTTTTTTTTTTCAGAAGAAAGAAAGCTTCATTGATACAATGAAAGATTACAAAAGAGGGGAAAGGTGCCCCAAAGCGCAAAAATGGAGTTAAAAAAAATCAACCATTTGGCCAAAAGTACAGAGATTGTAATCAGAAAAAAGTTTATTGTTTTTACACGAATAGAGGGCATCGAAAAGAATAGAGGACCTAAAGCATTCTGATAGGCCACCGATTAAAAATGTGTACAGAAGAAGAAAGGGTAAAGTGGGGAATTGAGTATAGTTGTTATTCTGTTTGTTAGAAAGGTGGGCCTAGGGCTGCTATAACGGGGTCTTAGAAGGAATTTACTTCTTATGTATATAGTTTCTATTTTGCTAGGAGGGGTTACCTTTTGTCTATATTGTTGCTGGATAGTATTCGGAGGGATAGGGAGCTCTCAAATTCTCCCTTGGCTAGTTTTCTTTCTAATTTCAATAAGAATAAAAGAGGGTTTCTATCAATTTGGTATCAAAGCAGTGTTCTTGGGGTATGTTAAGGAACCCAAAAAAAAATGGAAAATCATGTTGATAGGTCATCGGAGTTTTAGCGGCGATGGAGGAGAAACAAGGTGAGATGAAAAAAGAATTCGCATTATCGAAAGAGGAAATGTGTGTGTGGATGGAGTCAATCGCTTTGGGTTTGGAAGAAAAATCGAAAACTATAGAGGATAAGGGCAAGGCGTCAGCGATTGAAGCACCGAGAGTCGCGACGGCCCAAGTTAGTACGAACATGTCGAGTGATGGATCTACACACTTGAGTAATGCCTTGGCTCCAATTTTTGACTTACGACTTTGCAAATTTGAGGTTCCATTTTTTAGGGAGAATCCCATACGGGTGGTTACACCACGTTGCACAATATTTTGTGACAAATAAGTTGATAGATAAAGAGAAGTTTGAGGCAGCAGTCCTTTGTTTGGATGGCGAAGAATTTTCATAAGTATCAGTCGGAGGAGAAACGACGACCAATTCAAACTCGTGAGGAATTTAGATTGTTGTTGCTAAAGCGATTTCATCTGACACGAGAAGGAACACTTTGTGATCAATTTGTTTCAATCTAGCAGAAACGACTGTGAGGGATTATAGATGAAAGTTCAAGAAGTGTGGTGGGTCCATTGATGAAATTCCTTAGTTCATTTTAGAAAGCCTTTTTTCACTACGGGTTGAAAGAAGAGGTTGGGAATGAGATGACTATATTGAAGCCAAATGGGCTGATTGAGATGATGGAGATGGCCCAAAGCATGGAAGACAAAAAGAATATGGATTCTAGAAGAGGGGCCTAGGCCCAAAAGAGAAGTACAAGTAAGTCGGCCACGATTTCTAGATCCAGTCGAGCTTCGAGGGTTTTTTTTCTTTTAGCCATACAAGTGGCGCAAAGAACGTTGATGCATCTAGCAAAGGGATTGAAACGAATACAATAGGGAATTTTTCCGGCGTCTCTCAGATAGAGAATTATGTGTGAGAAGAGAGAAGGATCTCTACTTCAAGTGCAATGAAAAATTCTCTCTAGAGCATCAATGTAAAAAAAAAAGCTTCTAAGTCCTAGTTGTGCAAGAATTCAAAGGGGAATACAAAAGGAGTTCATGGACGTTGTAGAGGAAGAAATTGATTCAGAGGTTCAAGACGTGGTGGCCACGTTAGCGCTTAAAGCAAATCTACACTTGAAGAACAAATAATCTTGACTTTCTTCTGCATCAAGATAAGGGACACACACAGATGGAAGCAAGGTTGAGGAAGAAAGCTTTTTTCGAAGGAGTTCCTTCATTCAACTTCTCTATGGGCCCTTTATTTCTCATTATGGAAGGCTTATTCGGATCAATGCAGTTAAGGCTCTCTTTAGAACTGTGCTTCAAACGTAATTAGAGGATTTTTTAGGACAAATGCAGATCATGGGAACCATGTTTTGATTTGGCTAAGTTTAAAGCTTCCTTGTGGCCTTCTTTAGCTAAATCTTTTGTTTATTTATCTCTCTCTGATATTTGAAATTATTGGGTTGCTTTCATTAGTATGGTTGATTTCATTTAGTTTTTTTTTTTTTTTTTTTTAACAAGAAACAACTTTTCATTGAGAAAATAAAAAGATGCAAAAGTTCAAAGTGATACAAACTCCAAAAGGAGTGAAAACAAAAAGGAAACTAAAATGGAAAAATGAAAGCATGCCAATTACAACAAATATCAAAAGGGGATGAATCTTCGAAAGAATTAGAAAGAGAACACTAAGTAGAGGCTCGAAATTTGGCAATGGCAAAGCAATCTTCTCGAGACTTGTGCTTTCTTTAAATATTCTCTGCTTCCTCTCAGCTCGTAACTCATAAACGATCGATTTTATAGCTTATCCAAATTAATTTTTCTCTAGAATGAAGAGAAAGGCCACAAAAGAGGTGAAGTAGATTGCTCTTTGAGACTTCATCAAACACCCAGCAAATATTAAAGGCCTGAAAAAGAAAGAACCATATTGCACATGCAAAAGGACAATGAAATAGCATATGAGATTGTCCTTCAGAAGCATTAAAACACAAAAAACACATGGATGGGTGCAAAGGTGAGGACAGAAGCTTTCTTTGAAGAATGTCCATTGTATTAAGATTTCCAAATAACACAATCTAAGAGAGAACATTGACCTTTCTTGAAGAATTAAACTTCCACAAAGCTGAGAACAAATCCTGTAATAAAGAGGCCACAGGGAAGGACTTTGAAAAAGACTTGACAAAGAAAAATCCCAGATTGATCAAGACTCCATTTCACATTATCTTCAACCTCTTTTAAAGTAACATGGGATAATAAAGAGAGCAAGGGGAGAACTCATTGATTTCCACCCCCTTAAGACTTCTACGAGTCTCAATATGCCAAGAACTAAAAGATGAACCCCAAACATCAGTAATGGAGCATCCCGACTTGGAAGCCACTTTGAATAAATTAGGGAAAGAAAGAGCTAATGAAGAATCTTTGAGTCAAATATCTTGCAAAAAACAAAAATTCGTTTACCATTACCAACATAGAAATGCACATGAGGCCTAGCAATACGCCAAGCTTTAGAAATATCTTGCAGAGGGCATTTGGAACTCACTAAGGATTTAATTCAAAAATTCCAGTTGAAAGGATCAGCACCATATAAACTTTAAATGACCATTCACCAAAGAGCATTAGGTTCGGTAGTAAATCTCCACCCCCATTTTGCTAAAACGGCCTCATTCCTACATTTAAGTCCTCCAATACCAAGACCACCAGCTTCCAAAGGAAGCGAAGTTGTTGTCCATCGTACTAAATGATTTAAAGGCCCATCAAATTTGTCATCCCAAAAAACATTACGAATAAGCTTCTCCATTTGAGAACACACCTTGATGCCATTTAGTTTTGTTTCTTTCTTTTACCTTGCTTTCACTTTCACTCTCTCGGGAGTTTGTTATCTGTATTTTTTCATTTTCATTACATCAATAAAATGTTTGTCTCCTTTTCAAAAAAAATAATAATTGATCGGGTTAGCTTCTCGAAAGACCAAGACATTGAAAGTGAAGGGACTGATTGCAAACAGAGAAGTTGTGGTGCTTGATATTGGGGCAACACATAATTTTCTCTCATTGGAGTTGGTGAAGGATAATGTAGAGGCTTATTATTCTATTCCTCGAGTAATCTAACTGTTATATGTTGTTAATTCTTAGTTACTTTCTAGTTATTGTAGGCTGAGGTGGTTGTTTATGTTTGTTAAAGCTGTTAAAGTCATTCATAAGGCATCTTATTTGCTCCCAGATCCGTTGGTCCTATCTTTTTTCATGGAGATTAATAGCTGCTATATTCGCAATTCCCATTTCTGTATTTGGTCTGAGCATGCTTCTTTGTTCATTGAAGATTTAGAACGTGAAGTGCTCATGCCATTTAAAGCTGCTCATTTATTTTGGATTGAAAAAAACATGGTTGATTTGCTACATACTCCTCTATCATCTAGGTTCCTTCTTAAAGATTGTTTCGAATCTATCATCTGATCGGATCATTGATGATTTTGATCAATCTTTAGATAATCCAAATGGTCAAAAGAATAGAATTTCCTATGTTGCTGCTCTTAAAAGTTCATTCAAAAAGAGAAATTATTGGGTCAAGAAAGAATCAGAAGTAGTGAATATGGATTAGAAAAATACTCTAGTCATCACCAAGATTCATGCCCATGATGATTGGATTGAAATCTCCAAGGTTTTGAAAGAAGAATTTAACAATGGATGATAAAGCCTTATTGAGGTTTGCAGATGGGAGTATTCCAAGTATTAATGTGGTGATCAACAAATGGAGAACGATTGGAAAGTTTCAAATCAAGATTGAAAATGGGTGTTTTGAGAAACATACTAGAAAAGAAGTTATTAAAGGTTATGGAGGCTATATTCGGATATGTGATTGACCTTTTAAATATTGGAAGACACAAGTTTTTGAAGCCTTGGGATCTTACTTCGGAGGATTAGTGAGTTATTCCTCGTATACTTTGAATTTTCTCAATATCTCTGAAGCTAGAATACAAGTCAAGCATAATATATGTGGTTTTATCCTAGCCTCGGTTGAAATTAAAGATACAAAGCTTGGTAACTTCTCGGTTCGAGTTTCTGATTGCAGTCATTTAGATAATTTAGATCTTGGTGAATATTGAATTGCTGAGATTGATTCTAGTCTTATAAAGAATAGACTTGATGCAGAAAGATGGAAAATGGTGTTAGAAGATGAATAGTCATCAAATGTTTTAAATCATGACTTATACTCGTCATTGGAAGAATTACAAACTGTTTTTTGCAGCGTCAGTAATAAAGTGGTTGGGGCAATCAAAGAAGTTGGCGTTAATGGTGGAATTCAAAAGGATTTCTTGGTTGGGGCAGTCAAAGAAGTTGGCATTAATGGTGAAATTCAAAAGGATTTCTTGAGTAATAAGGAACAACAGTCTCCAAGTATTAATAATGCTCCCAGAAATTTTGATTCAATATCTTTTCCAAAGGTGATTCCTTCGGATGGTTTTAAGAATTTAGAGGAAAATAGAAAGCCAGCCTCCTTAGTTAATTCTCCAATTATAGTAGGCTATGTAGCAAATATAAATGCAGACAGTTGTGCATTCATTATTCAGAAATATCCAGCCATGCAGACTCAGTGCATTAATGAAGAATTAATTGAGAATTCATCACCCAAGAATATATATGAAGAGTCTGCAGCCGTTTCTCACTCCCCATTGAATTGTGGTGTTTTAAATAAGGCCATTATTCCTTCTTCATACAACGGCAGCATTAAAAAAAGCACTAAAGAGTTCAGCATCAAGGCTCTCCCTATTTTTTACCGCAGAAAAAAGTTTAGAAATATTCCCTTCAATTTGTCTATTCCAGTGGGCCTAACTCAGAAGCTGATGATAGAATGGTGGAATCTCAACAGCCTCCATGCGGGAAATTTAACCTTTTAAATCTTTAACTTTGGGAACAATTAATTCAACTAGTTTGGGTTTTGTTCAAGATTCATTGGCTAATGATGTATCTGACCTGGATTCTGAAACTAATGTTAGTATGAGCAGCTTTGACTCTCCTAATGGGCAATTATCTGTAGCAAATCTAGAGGTCGATTTATCCTTTCATAAGGATCTTCTTAACATTTTCCAAGAAGATGTTATTCTGGATGATCATCAGGTATTAACAAAAGCTTCAGCTTCTCCCAAGCGTTTTTCTTCTCAAAATCCAATATCTTCTTCCAACAGAGCAAGCATCCCATCATTTTTTAACAAGGCTAGCATTTCTCTCATTCCCTTCATTCCTTCTCATCTTTCTTAATGGATTTGAGAAGTAACCTGAAGGAATTTTGTGTTGTGATCTTCTGTTGGCCCTTAATGTAGCATTAATAGAGGAAAATTTTTGTTTTGGAGGAGGTTTTAAAATCTAGGAAGAAGGCCATCAATCGATGAATTTTTGGATGTGGCTCTTGTCAATAAAGGTATTGCATTATTAATAGTAAAGAAGGTCAAAAGTTCAACGATGGTTGTTCACTCTCTCCATCTTTTAATATCATCATTGGGATAGGTTTTTACATGGAAATCAAGGAAATTAACGTGGTAGGCGTGTATCCTTCATCAAAGCATTCAAGAATATTTCGAGGCTGCTTCCTTTCAAGTCTTTCAAATGGAGCCGAGCACTAATTCTTCTGATAATCTCTCACTTTGGATTGCTCAACTTGATTCTAAATTGGAAGCCATTGAATAGGATAGAGTTCTCTTGAAAATTGTTTTTCTCAAAAGGTAAATTGAAATCTTTAAAGAATACAATTTGAAGTTAGCCAAAGTTCTCGGAAATCACAATATCAAGTTCATTGACGTTGAGTCAGAAGGCCTTTTCGAGCAAAATCTTGTCGACAGCAACAATGATTCATCTTGAAAGGCTCTGCAATCTGAAATTTGATTCGTGCAGATTTAACAGGTGTGTGAAGATAAGAGTAGGCCTTGGATCGTTTGCTTCAACATTGCCAAGTTCAAATCATCTCATTGGTGTTCTCTTTGAATCTTACTCTTCTTCTGATATTTGTAATAATTGGGATGCATTTATTAGTCCGTTTTGACTCTTTTGTTATGCTGTTTTCCTTTTATTTTCACTGAACTTGTATTCCTTTTCATATTTTTAATGAAAAGTTGTTTCTTGTTCAAAAAAATATAAAGTCATTCATAAGGCCTATAAATACTTGTATTTGGCATTAGCCAAAGCTATCATTTAATAAAAGAACCTCTTTAATAAGTTTTACATCAACTGGTATCAGAGAAGCCTTTTCTGGGGATTGGCTAGAGAAAAATACTGCTGCCAACAACGATACAGTTCTTGCTGGAGAGATTAAGGCCGACAACGATGTAGTTCTAGCAGGAGGAGAAATCAAGGTTGCAGGGCCTAGCCTATTCAACCACCACCATACATACACCCACAATGCTTTCCAGTTTTAGATGGAAGCGATGGAAGCGATGGAAGGTAATTACAAGAAGATGCAACAACAATCCAAATAAAGATACAAAGAAGATCGAGGCAAGTTAATTTTTTGGGAGTTGACAGATTTAGTTACCAAGAAGAGGTATGCCTATAGACCTTTATAACAAGAATCAAGATCAAATAAAAGAACCACATGTTAATAACAAAGAAAGCCATTCTTTATTTAGGACTAGATGCACAATCTTAAGAAAAGTATGCAATGTCATTATAGATACTAATAAGAGCGACAATCTTATATCAAAATCTGCAATAAATGCTTTGAAACTGAAAACTGAAACCCACAGTGAAGTATGTACTGCCATTTTTCCATAGAAAAACTTTATAGAGATCAGATTATTTGCAAAATTGTTGATATGGATGATTGTCACATTCTTTTAGGAAGACCTTGGCAGTATAATGTTCAAACCTTACATAAAAAATATGACAACACATACAAATTTGACTTTCTTGGAAAAAAGATAGTCTTACTTCTAATTTTAAAAATAAAGTTCAAAGAAAAACAGATGAAAAACTAAACCATGCATTGTTGTCTACATCAAAAGAGGGAAAAGAAACTAAAGAAAATAACTTTCAAGAAGATTTAAATATCACAGGCAAAGGAAATAGAGAAACTTTCATGAGAATAAGTCAGAGATACAGCAAAAATTAGATGAATTTCAAGAAGCTAATGATTTGAATTATTTCATGTCATATGATGTTTTACTTGCAAGCACTTTTTTTCATGAGATGGAGAGGAGAGGCGACGTAACATATCCGTAATCATCATGTCCAGTAGAGACAATAAATTCTCCAGTTATTATTGGAAAATTTTGAGGAAATTTCACTCAGATTTGAGAAATGACAAATCAGGCTACTCAGAAACGGAATGCCAACGGAATTTAATCAACTCCCCAGTCGATCAAAAGCCAAAGATATGGAACAATATATTCATTCAAGTGGAGGATGGATACGACCAGACATATGTCTAGGAAAGTCACCATTCAAGATAGTATGTTCTAAAATTCCTAGATTTACTGTAGACTTGACTAATTCATCTCATGTTGTTTTGGATTAGGGAGCAATAGACATGGCAAAAAGAATGTTAAAAATCAAGAAGAAATTACAGACCGAGCGGATGCAAACAACTAAAAATGTAGAAATTCAGCGCATTCGAATAGTTAAATTCAAAGACTTAACAAAATTTCACACTCTATGCTCAAAGGTCTACAGTAAAATAGTGTAAAATTGCAAAATGTCACAGAATAGTCTAGCAAAGGTGCCACTGCTCTGGAGAAAGAGGAAAAAACTCTACTCTGTGCTCAAGGAGGGAATTTTGTAGAAAAGCACGGCCACCCGCAGGAATACATACAAGGCTAACAAACAATAGGCTGGAACCATTAAAAAGTGTGGAGAAAATGGACAAAAAAATGCTTACAATGTCTGTTTACCAATCCCTTATCAAATCAAACCCAAATGAATCTTCCTTAGCTGCATTAACTTGAGGACGAGTTATCTTTGGGGTGGGAGAAAACTAATGTAGGGCTTATTAGTCTATTCCCCTTGGGTAATCTAACTGTTATATGTTGTTAATTGTTGGTTATTTTCTAATTATTGTAGGCTGTTAGGTGGTTGTTTATGTTTGTTAAAGCTGTTAAAGTTATTCATAAAGCATATAAATACTAGTATTTGGCATTGGCCAAAGCTATCATTTAATACAAGAACTTCTTTAATAAGTTTTACATCAAAGGAGCTGCAATTACCGGTAAGTGAGATTATGGGCTATGGTGTTATCATGGGCACTAGAGATCAGATGAAGGGGGTGGGTATTTGCAGGAATGTTCTGCTCATGCTGTTGGAAGTAACAGTGATTCAGGAATTTTTTACCGATCTCCTTAGGAAGCGCAGACGTCATTTTGGGGGTGCAATGGCTGTCGACTTTGGGGGCAGTGGCTATGGATTGGAATCGTATGGTTATGGAATTTCGACTAGGTGATTGGAGAGTTGAGATTAAGAGCGCCAACGTCTACGAAAAATGCAGATATCTCTCAAAGCTATGATGAAGGCGTTGATGAAAGAAAAAAGTGGCATTTTATTGGAATTAAATGAGATTAAGTTGACTGAGTCAGATAATGAGTTCCCAATTGAAATTGAGGCACCTTGTGAGCTGCAAACGACTTTGCATCAGTTTTCCAAGGTGTTCCAATCAAGCAGAGGATTGCCACCGGTGCGAGAGAACAGTCACGCAATTGAGTTAATTCCAACAGCAGGGCTTGTGAACGTTCGACCTCATCGTTATCCTCAATATCAAAAGGATGAAAACGAGTGGTTGGTTCGTGAGATGCTGTTGGCAAGGAATATTCGCCCGAGTAAAAGTGCTTTTTCCAACCTAGTTTTGCTAGTGAAGAAAAAGAAATAGGAGTTGACGTTTCTACGTCAATGCCAAAGCTCTAACCAATGTAACCGTTTTGAATCAATTTTCCAATTCCAATAGTTGAGTTATTGGATGAATTATACAGGGCGACAGTCTTCTCTAAAATTGATCTTAAGTCCACTTTTCATCAAATTCGAGTCAAACCTTAGGGCATTCATAAGACCATGTTTCGGACACATGAAGCCACTACGAATTTTTAGTAATGTCGTTCGAACTATGCAATGCCCCATCAACTTTTCAATCAGTGATGGATGATGTCCTCTTGTCATTTCTCCAAAAATTCGTTTGTTTTTTTATAATATTTTGATTTCCTGTGTGTCGATGGCAGAACATTGGGAACATCTTCGAATTGTTTTGGAGATCGTTCAGCAGCATCCTTTGGCTGCTAATGTAAAACAGTGTAAGTTTGGTGTCACACAAATTGCGTACTTGGGCCATCTCGTGTCTGTGAATGGCGTTGCTGCTAACCCAGCAAAGATTGAGGCAACGACAAAGTGGCCAACTCTTTGTCCAACTCCTAAGAATTTGCAGGAACTTCGTGGTTTTTTAAGCCTTACATGTCATTACCGAAATTTTTTTGCGAATTACTGTACGCTCACTTTTCCCTTTTAACTCAATTATTAAAAAAAATAGCATCTTGTGGGGGAATTCAGCCGCTGAGGCTTTTTAACTACTGAAGACGGTTATGGCCACAGTTTCCCTATTGGATCTACATGACTTCTTGAAGCCTTTTGTAATTGAGTGAGATGCCTCGAGCATCAATTTGGGGGCTGTTTTGATGCAGAGTCAACAACCTTTGGCCTATTTTAGTCATGCTCTTTCCCCCTCTCATCGACACAAAGCTGTGTATGAACGTGAATTAATGGCAGTGGTGATGGCCATTCAAAAGTGGCATCCCTATTTGTTGGGTCGGCATTTCCTTGAACGAACTGATCAGTGCGCTCTAAAGTATTTATTGTATCAGCGAGTCATTCCTAAGGAATATCAGCGTTAGATTACCAAACTAATGGGCTACAATTTTGATATAGAGTATAAGCCCAGTTGGAAAACAAGGCCGCTGATGCCTTATCACGTATCCCAAACATGCTTCTTTAAATGATATTTCTATTCTCAGGGGGATTAATTTGATAGTCATTGTTGATCAGCTACATTCTGACCCTGAATTGGCCCAAATTTTGAAGGATTATGCAGATGGCAACGTTCTCCCTAAGGATTATACAGTGAGGGGTGGCCTTGTGTATTATAAAGGTAAATTGGTTCTTCCATGTAAGTCTCCTTCTATTCCTTTACTTTACTACAGCAAGAATTTCATTGCGCACCAGGGGGGTCATGGGGGATTCCTTAAAACTTATCACCGATTGGCTAATGACGTTTATTGGGATGGAATGCGAAATCAAAATCATATCTTTTGGAGTGAATGTGCAGAATGGCAACAAGCTAAATATCTATCTTCAGCTCCAATAGGACTGCTACAACCACTCCCAATAGAGGGTTTACCAAAGACTAACGAAGTTGAAGTCATTTTGGTGGTAGTGGATCGATCATCGAAATACAGCCATTTTGTTGCAATTAAACACCCTTTTACAACCGTGTCCATCACTTAACCTTTTATCAAGGAAATCGTGCGTTAATGGGATTCCTCATAGTATTATCTCCAATAGGGACAAGATTTTCAGTAGTCTCTTCTCGGATGAATTATTACAATGTCAGGGACCTTCTCTTTGTCGCAGTTCTTCTTATCATCCTCAATTGGATGGTCAATCAGAGGTGGTGAATAGGGGATTGGAGGCCTACCTTTATTGTTTTGTTATAGAGACTAAAAAGTTGGGTAAGGAGGTTAGCATCGGCTGAATTTTCTTATAACATCTCCTTTCAATCAACAATCAAGATGACTCCTTTAGAGGAAGTTTATGGACGTTCACCACCCACCATTTTGCCCTACTCTTTGAATTTGTCCCATGTTTCCGAGGCTGACCAGCTGTTGAAAGATCGTGATGCAATGCTGAATCTTTTAAAGTCACATTTATTGGAGCTTAGCAGCAAATGCATGATCAGGCGAACTCGAAACGGAGGGGAGTGATCCTTGCTATTGGTGAGTGGGTGTATATACGGCTTAAACCTCATCGACAAGGTTCTTGGCATGACATATGAATGTTAGTAGCTCCAAGGTCTGTTTGGCCCTTTTCAAATTTGGGAAAAAGTTGAACTGGTGGCTTATTGGTTGGATTTGCCTAATTCTTCTACTGTTCACCTGGTGATACATGTGTCCCAATTGCGTTAAGCCCATAGGCCATAATCACCCTATTATTCCCCTAGCCCTTAACACTACTAATTTATGGCCGCCGGCTGTTCAACCAGAAGAAATTTTGAGTGTTCATGTTTTGGATGAAAACACTGAAGTACTTGTTCGTTTGGTTAATGGGACTGCAACAAATGCGACTCGAGAGTCTTCGGATGTGATTACGGCTCAATTTCCTGAACTTTACCTTAAGGACAAGGTGTTTCTTTGGGGAGGGATAATGATAGGCTACCGATCAAAAATGTCTATAGAAGGAGAAAGGGCAATGTGGAGGATTGAGTATAGTTGTTATTCTGTTCGTTAAGTTAGAAAGGTGGACCTAGGGTTGTTATAGCAGGGTCTTAGAAGGAATTTACTTCTTATGCATATAGTTGTTATTTTGCTAGGAAGGGTTATCTTTTCTCTAAATTGTTGGTGGATGGTATTGGAAGGGATTGCTTCTCCCTTGGCTTGTTTGCTTTTTGATTTCAATAAGAATAGAAGCGAGTTTCTATCAAATTCATAGATTCAGAAATTTTGTTCAAAAAAAAATTAAAGAATTTTTTAAGACAAGGCTCGTTCTTGGAAAGAAAGATTTGACTTAGCATTATTTAAAGCTTCCCACTGGTGCTTTCTTTCAAATTTATTTTCTTCATACTCTCCTGATCACATTAGTTTGAATTGGACCACTTTATTTTTTCACATTAAGCTTGTATTGTAATTTTATCTTCGTCTTCCACTCCCTCTGGGAGTTTGTTTCCTATGAACTATTTTCTTGTTAAAAAAAAATAAAGGAAGATTTCCTTTGTATCATCGAAGATGCAGTTGTTCCTTTCTCTCCAAAGCTTAAAAAAAAAAGCCTTAACCAAGTTCAACAAAATTAGCTCTCTCCCCCTTAAAAGGACGGCCCAACAATATCATGGTGGTGAAATCTCTGATTTTTAGTCTGTGGGAGCACTGTGTGCCTATTGAAGGAGATTAGCATAAAAGATCAGAGCCTGTAGGCAACAGTACAGAAAATGAAAAGGTGATGCATGGATTAATCATTCTCCATATATAGAAAGCAAGTAGATTAGCATAAAAGACCAGAACCTGTAGGCAAGAAGACAGAAAATAAAAAAGTGATGCATGGATTAATCATTCTCTATACATAAGCAGCAGCCAAGCAAGAGAGAAAACGAAGGATTCTTCTTTTGAATTTTTTCGTGTATTGACGCTTTCATGGTAAACCTCCAATAGGAAGAATTTGATTTTCTTAGGGTAGTGATCTTGCAAAATAACCTTGAAGATGGGATCAATATCAGCTTCATTTAAAAAGTTATAGAAGTACTTCACCATGAAGCAATTAGATGAATCAAGAGGCCAAATCCACTCGTCTCTATGGTTGTTAAGCCAAACAGCATCAAGGAGATTCATAACAGAAGCCCATTCATTAATCTAATTGTCCTTGAGGTAGCAACAAAGACCAATATCGCATGCAGAGGGAGCAGACCAGCATTCATGGACCAAGGCAGAGGCTTTGTTTGATAGGCAGAAAAGCTTTGGGAAGTGTATGCTAACAGCTTTGTCCCATGGGTCAGCCCAAAAAAAGGTGGAAGCACTGTCCCCAATTTTGCAGCAAGCAAGCTTCTCCATTTGAGGGGAGGAGATGCCATACTTTGCTTGGATGGTCATGCACCATAGGGCTTCACTGTTCTACATATATCTCCAAATCCATTTTGCAAGGAGAGCAAGGCTTTGGAGTTTTATATTATCTATCCCGAGGCCACCATTTGAAAGTGAGTCTTGTACCTTTTCCCATTGAATAAGGTCAGAACCTCGAGCCAAGTTTGGTTCTTCCATAAGAAATCTCAGGATTGTTTCTAATTCTGTCACAACTTTGGTTGGCATTTTAGAGACATGTAGTAAGTGGGGGGCTTGATAGGGAAGCTTTTATAATAGTGAGGTCGCCCCCTTTTAAAAGGAAAGCGTGCTTCCAGTTGCCAAGTTTGCTCCTTAGTTTTTCAATGATGGTCTCCGAAAAAGATTGGTTCTTAGGCTTACCACCAAGGGGAAGGCCTAGATAACTGGATGGCCAAGTTCAAATGCTGCAACCAGTAGAGAAAGCTGTTGTTTCCAAAGAGGTGTTGACAAGGTTCAATCTAAGATTCCTGATTTTGCATAATTAACATTCAAACCAACGAGGTGTTGTCAAGGTTCAATCCAAAGATTCCTGATTAAATAACATTCAAACTAAATGCTGATTCAAAAGTCTTGATGAAGGAAAGAAGATTGCCAATTTATTCGATTTAAAAGTGGAGAAGACCAAAGTGTCGTCTGCAAATTGGAAATGATAATGCTGAAATTTCTTCCCAAAGAAAAACCTTGAAGGAGCCCCTCGTTTGAACCATACATAAGAAGCCAGCTCATAAATCTGCCACTCGGATGAAAAGGAAAGGGGATAGGGGATCTCCTTGATGAATGCCTCTTGTGGGGATGATCTTACCCCTAGGACAGCCGTTAATGATAACTGAAAAGTTTGCACTCCATATGCACCCATCTATCCATTTCCTCCAATTATGGCCAAAACCTTTTACCTTGAGAATATAATCTAGAAAGTTCCAATCAATTTTGTCGAAAGCCTTCTCCAAATCAAGCTTGAGGATAATACCTTGTATTTTCTTTGACACAAAGTCTTCAATGAGCTCATTTGCTATTAAGGACACATCAAGAATCTGTCTTGCTGCCACAAAGGCTGATTAGTGGTTTGATATGGCAGGAGGAAGAACTTTTTTGAGTCTATTTGAGAGAACTCTAGCAATGACTTTGTATGCATAAGGAATTAAACTGATGGGGCTCCTCTTTTCTTTGGAATCAAACATATATCGGTTTCATTTAGGGAGGCTTTGATTTTATCATGCTCAAAAAAATCTTGGAACACAACCATAAGATCGTTCTTGATGATGTTTCAGGAATTCTTACAGAAATGAAACCGTCGAGGTAGAAGCTTTGTTGATTCCATGAGATTTAATGGCGGCCTCCACTTCATTTTTCTTGAAGGGAGCTTCCAGATCAGAGGCTTGATTTGTGGTGATGGGCTTCCAATCAAGGTTGGTTAGCATAAAACGAGGCCCACTGTCCTTTGTGTAGAGTGATCTATAAAAGTCAAGAAATTGGAATTTCAATATCAGGATCTGACAAGAGGCTTGGACCATTTCTAGAAAGGATTTGATGAATGAAATTCTTCCCCTTCCTTGCTGTAAGTAGTGAGTATTTTCATCCCATCTAAAAACTACTTCATCTTGCAAAGCTGCCTCCAGAAAATTGTTTCTTGAGTTGCTAAATTCAGGAGCTTTTCTTTGATGTCAGTTCTCTGATTTGTTAATGGTGGAGAGAGAGGACCAGTGTCTTAGAGCACATCAATGGCTTTGAGATGATTTTGGAGGGAGGCATTCTATGTTTCAAATTTTGCAAAGGTTGTTGAGCTCCACTGCTTGAGAATAAGTTTGAGGTCCTTTAGTTTTTGATAAAACCATGACCCGGCCATCCTCTCATGTGGTTCTGTAGCCACCAATCAAACAAAAGAGAGGAGAAATCTTTGTGACCTAGCCACATGTTGTCGAAACAGAAGGGAAGAGGGCCCCTATTTGTGCTTCCAAATGAAAGGGAGATGAGGTAATGGTCTGATGTAACTCTGTCCCAGTCATCTCAATGACGCATACCCAAATTTTCCAGAAATGGTCAATAAGGGAGAGGGAAGGGGTTTCTCGAAGATTAGTCCAGGTGTAACATCCATTGGTGAGGGGAACATCCATGAACTTCTGCTTGGATATGAAGTTATTGAACATTCTCATGCTTTTTGTTGCTGGTCTGTCACGAGATTTTTCCCAAGACCACCTTGAGTTGAGATGTTAAAGTCCCCACCAAAATCCAACAGTCAGCACAAAGGCCCGAGAGATGATTCAATTCCTTCCAGAAATTCGATCTAAGAGAGGGCCTAGCTGGACCATAGATACCAGAAAGCCAAAAAGAAAAGTTATCAGCTAATAGAAAATGTAACGTAAGGGAGAAGGCACCTTCAATAACTTCATTGATTGTGAAAGCAAGATCATTCCAAAGAATGAGGATGCCTCCAGCCCAACCAATAGCATCCAAGGCTGCCAGCCCGATGCAGTGAGAGCTCCAAGGAGATTTAACCAAAAACCGATTGATGAGGCTGAGTTTAATTTCCTGTATGAGAGCTTTGATCAAGATTCCAGGCCCGAACATTCCATGAGATCAACTTCATCTAAGCACCAAAAGTCCCTCCTTTGTAGGTACGTGTGTGGATTTTCGTAATTAATGATTGAGATCAGGTTCTTCAGCTCTATTTTTTCTTTGCTGGTTGATTGGGTGGGTAGGGAGGGGGAAGTGGGTAGGGACATCATGCAGAGACCATATTTTTGAAGTGTGGCCACACCATGCAAGGAAATGGGGAGGTGAGAGAAAAGGTTGGTGTTTTCTAGTGGAACACCATCATCAAAACCCAAAACAGCTTCAAACTCCAAGGTACAAGCTAGGGTAGGGTCTATGCGTGTTTCTCCCGCTGCTTCAAAAGGAGTGGAGGAGGGTTGATAGGGTGAGGAGGATGGGGGAAGAAGGGCGGTGGGAGGGGTGTCCTCGAAGAGGGTAAGGAGGGATTCATGCTCAGGGGAGAGAACCCGCCGAGGCTTGGGGAGAGAGCTCATCGAGGCTTGGGGGCTAGGAGGACATTTGGGGTGTAGGAGGAGAGAGATGGTTTGTGTAATTATTGTGCAGTCAAAAATTCGACTTTCACGACAAAGATATATTTTGTGGGTCACGTTATAAAGGATTTTGCTCAGAGATTTGGGAGGAAAGAAACTACTATATTTGCAATTGAAGGAGTGAGATTGAAAGGTAGTCTTTGAGTGGGCTAAGTTTCATTGCTCTTCATGGTGTTCCCTTTCAAACTCTCTTTCTAAGTATA
Source organism: Telfairia occidentalis (assembly GCA_026257165.2). NCBI lineage: Eukaryota > Viridiplantae > Streptophyta > Magnoliopsida > Cucurbitales > Cucurbitaceae > Telfairia > Telfairia occidentalis. The sequence continues at coordinate 8,193,509 of JAOANK020000022.1, read as the reverse complement.
TGAAACAACCTGTATTTTTCTAACACGGTCCTTCTATCACTAAATGCAGAAGCGTAACAAAACCTTTAATGAATCCAAAGAGTTAACTCCAATAAAGACAAAACTTAAAGTCAAACTAATATTCTAGTAGAGTAAAATGAAACTCCACCATGAGTTCTAAGAATAAAATAACGAACATAAAACTAATAAATGTCCTTTCAACTAAGAAATCCTAAAAGCCTAAGATGTCAAATTCCTCATGCCAGAACGCTACTTCTTAATCACTATCAGAACGGCCACTAGAACCTCCTTCATCTGAAAACATTTTTAAAAAACAAAGATGAGTACAAAAATACTCAATAAGCAATCTTCATATCAAGTGGCAAATTCATTTTTCTTCAAACCAGTTACAAAAGATAATTTATGAAATTCATAAACAAAATCTTCCTTTTAAAACAGATAAACTACTATCAAAACTTTCAATAAATCAATCTTTTATTTAAAAGCTAAACAATCCAAAAAAGTCGTGAACTTTCAAATATCAAAGCTTTCAATCAAACAAACTTTCTCAGTCAGTCGAAACTGTCATTCAAACAATATTTTCGAAAATATCAAGAGGGAAGATGCATTATTTGGGTAGCCTTCAGAACATATGTAGTTACTCGTCGGTAACACCAATCAATCAATCAGAACATTCTATCAAAAATTTATTGTTTAAATAATCAACTCGAACAATCAATATAAATTACTTAAGTGTGGGGCCACATGAGTGAATAACACACACATGAATCTTCATTCCTAAAGAATGTCAAACCACAATTGTGTCTTCCCACAAATAAGCCAGAACAAATTCAATTTTGGCTACTAACTCAAATAAGCAAGACAACCCAAAAATACTATTTGGCATATCCAGATAGCCCTATCAAATTGAATCAATCAAATCTTTTCAAAAATATTCAAACTAAAATACATAAACTTTCAATAATCAATTTGATAATGGAGACAAATTACAAAAAGATTACTTTAAATTCAAAACTAGACAATTTACAAGTAAAATCATACTTTCATATAACGAAACAATTTGAAACATACAAAGTATACTTTCGAATATTTGTACAAAATAAACATAAAAATCATACCAAAACCATTCCATAAAAACATAGCAAAAACATTGATTTTGGAAGGGGTATGAAAACTACTTACATAAACCTTTAAAGCATACAAACTTTTGAAAGGGATATGGAAATCACTTACATAAACTTTTAAACCATACAACTTTTGAAAGGGATATAGAAATTACTTACATAAATTTTTAAAGCATACAAACTCTCGAATCCTAAACTTTTGGGAAGGATCTGAAAATCACTTACCTCGATCAGAAACCAAGGGTTCTAAACTTACTTCCTCTAAACAAAGTTCCAATTTTTTTAGAAGCCTATACACAACCAATACTCACAATTAAGACTAAAATTCTATCATAAGAGACTACGAACTAACATAGTTATGAAAAAAACTTGTATACCAAAATTCCCCATTCGAAACAATTTTCTATTAAAAAAACAGAAAAGAAAGACTTTTTTGGGCTAAAAATCAGATCTGGAAAATAACAAAATCCCTTTAAAAAACAGTGAAAACAGATAATTTTTATGTAAAAATCAAATCAACAAATTACTTAAGAAAAACAATTGTTTGGTAAAAAAAATTTTGTGTGCAAAAAGAGACCAAAAATAGCAAGAACAATTCAACTTTCAAAGAAAGCTAAAACTGAAATAAATTTAGAAAATTCTTTAATAAAACTCTTTCAATTAAGACCAAAAGCAAAACTTTGATAAAACTTTAGGCCAACAAAAAGTCTAAAAAATTTTAGAGCAAAAGACCAAATTCTTGAATAAGAAAAAAACCCTAAAATTAAACAATATCCCAAAACTTCAATCCCAAATCAAAGAACAATTAAACAAAAAAAATATGGGGCAAACAAACTTACAGAATTTTTTTTTAAGAGAAGAAACTCCCAAGACCCTTCTTTCTTTTCTTTGAGAGAAACTTTTAGGCTTCTAAAACTTAGGGCTTAGAGAGCTTTTTATAAGGAAACCCTAAAACAAACCCCTAAATAAGTATTATTTTCAACAAAAAAAAATCATAATAATAAGAACAATATCTCCTATTTTAACTAGAAGATATTATTAAATCAGAAACAAATCAAAATAATTTATCAAAAATAATAAAAAAATATATATTCTTTTTTTTTCCGATCGTTACAGTATACTGATAGAACCCAAATATATTGAAATGTAAAAATAAAAGGAATTACAAGCTAACCCAAATATTCGAGGCACTTGGAACCTCCCCTCTCTTGAGTATACTCACTCAAGCCCTAAAACACAAAATCCATGCATACCTTCATCCCCTCATACTCTCTCTATTTATAATAAAACTCCCATAACAACTTCTCTAACTAATTACTAATGTATCCCCAACATACTAATAATATTCCTAACCCCCCAAATACCATTCCTATCATTACCCGCCCCTAAAAACACACCTTGTCCTCAAGGTGTGGGTAAACAAAAGCAACTCCAAAAAGGTACAAGCAAAAACGATTTTTTTTTAAGCCCAATCGACAAACCCTAGCAACACCATAATGGAAATAGCCCACGGCACGTCAATGGGCAAGTGGCAGGTGATGAGCAGCGTCGAATGGCAGAAGGGCAATGGTTGGAGTTGCACGGTAGCAGCGACGGTTGGCAGTGGTACAAACAATGTCAGGCGATCGCTGCGACGGCGCATACGGTGACGGTCGGTGGCTGCGATGGCACATACGATGACGGTTGGTGGCGGGGACGGCGATGGTTGATGACGACGGCGGAGACGATGAACGAGGGAGGCAGAAAGCTATGCAGCTAGGTTTTTTTCCTCTATGTAGTGATGACTTATCCAGTTGGGTCGGGTTTTTGGGTAGGATTTTGAATTTTAACCTAAGAAAAATCCAGCCCATAACCCACTCTCCTCTTCTATCTTTGAATAAAAAAATGGGTGTCCACCTTTTTAATCAAACCCAACCCATCAAACAGAAATTTACTAATCAGCACATTATTCCACATCCTTCTAGATTCTTCTCCATAACCACCCACGTGAATAGGGTTTTGTATTATTCTTTTTTTCTTGTGTAACCCGCCGCCTCCTTCTCTAATCAACGCCCCAAATTTACGTCGGCATCTCTTTTAGTTCGATTTCTCCGACCATTTCAACAACCACCGCCCGCAACGAAGCTCTCCAACCACCACAAGTCTTGGCTCACCTCTTCTTCTTTCGCTTAGATTTTGATGGCCCCCGTATTACCTTCGCAAAGTTACCCATATTTTTTTCATAATTGTTTTCCCGTATCTTCTCTTCTTTTTGCAGGAGGACTCCCTCTTGGTCGGTACTTTGATCTTATTGTCATGTTTCTTTCTTCTTTGTCGAAATTTCTTTCTGGCCAACTCTTTCTTTCGGGCTTGATTCTTCCCTCTTTGTGCAAATTTCTTTTTCTTCAACCTCTGTTTCTTTGATTTCTTCAATTTCATAACCTCCTCTCCTATCCCTGTAATTTCTTCTTCCTTGATTTTTTTTAAAGGGAGTAGCGAAATTGCTTTCAAATGGTTCTTTGTTTCATCACTCAGCCCTAATGTTTGCAGGAATTGAAGTCTCGAGTCCATCTTATCGTCCAAGGATTGGAACCTCGCATCAATTTGCCTCCATATTCGTTGCAACTCTTCACGTAAACTCATCTTCATCTCATCTATATCCATGGCATAATCGAACAGATCTGATACCAATTGATAGAACCCAAATATATTGAAATGTAAAAATAAAAGAAATTACAAGATAACCCAAGTATTCGAGGCACTTGGAACCTCCCCTCTCTTGAGTATACTCGCTCAAGCCCAAAACACTCAATCCATGCATACCTTCATCCCCTCATACTCTCTCTATTTATAATAAAACTCCCCTAACAACTTCTCTAACTAATTACTAATATATCCCTAACATACTAATAATATTCCTAACCACCCCAAATAGCATTCCTATCCTATACTTCGTTTGTTATCAATTCAAATGGGAGGACTTTTTGGTGAGTTTACGTTCGGTAAGGGTTCTATAACCATTTGGGTACAGTTTTAATTAGGGATGGTCTTCTCTGTATCCATAGTTAATTTAGCTATTTATGAGTTTTACTTCTTCCAATGAGATTACTTTATTGTACCTTTTCACTACATCAATTGTGTCCTCAAATATATATATATATATATATATTCGTAGTTGATCACGTGAACTATGAGATAAAAAGGAAAAAATAATTAAAAGTTAATAAAAAAGGTGAGGAGGCGCAGAGCTATACCAGTTACCATTTACTTGAGCATGCACAAGAGTACAAAGATGCAACCCAAATCCAGTAATATCAACTTTCAAGGGTTCACAGTTTTTCTGACTGGGTATACCACTCCATCCAAGAGGAACAACCGAAGTTGCTGTCCGAATAACTGGAGACTCCACTATTTGTGCAAGCTTGACAGTACCTGCAACGGCAAGTCCAAGCCACTGCTGAAGATGCGGAAACTGCTGTATTTGTTCCACTCCCATAATAGATGAGGCATCATCTTTCATGCATAATTCATAGATTCTGCACAGAAACCCGTTCCTTACAATATAAAAACATGTGATACTGAAAACGCCATACTAATTGTGTTAAAAGTAAGGAAAAAAAAAAAGCTATATTTCACATTCTAAGCACATTCTTGGGTTTTACAGAGGCAGATCTCATCCAAAATCAGAAACAATGCTTGATGTCAAGAAGTTCAGAAAATAATCAGCCATATCATATGTTACCACATGCTTCAGGATGGAAACTTCCCCCTATAGGCCATCAAGACTGAGGACTTCTCTTTTTTTCTATAAGAAACATAGAGAAAGATATATTCAAAAAAGGGAAGAGACTGAAGGACTTCTCTTCCATCAAGACCCAAGAAATTTTCAACATCATTAACGAACAATATTTGTACCTACTATTGAAAAAGTTAAAACATGCAAATGAAATTACCTTATGTTTCAACACCCTTTATCTGGGAGGACTCTTACCCTAAGAAGATCAAATTTCTTATCTGGGAGACTAGGCACCAAAGCATCAACCCCCATGATAGATTGCAGAAGCGATGCCCTTGGCTTTACTTATCTCCACATTGGTGCTCCCTATGCAAATGTAATGGTGAAACAGCCAATCATATTTTCAAACCTTGCCCCTCGGCTTTGGCCCTATAGAGCATTCTTTATAGTGCCTTCAATTGGAGGGTGGTTCAACTGCTATCTATGAATGATTGGCTCACTTTAATCTTTGTAGATCATCATTTCAAAAAGAATATGAAGGTTTTCTGGAGAAAATTGGCTCATGCTCTCATGTGGACTATTTGGAATGAAAGAAATGGCCGTATCTTCAACGGAAAGGAAAGAGATCTCGATACCATTTTTGAAGCATCTCTCTTTTTAGCTATGCAATGGTGTAAAAGAAAGCACCCTTTTAGCTCGTATAGCCTTTCATCTCTTATATCAAATTGGATAAATTTTTTGTAAATCCTTGGATACTCCCTTTAGTTACATTTCATCTTATCAATGAAATTGTTTCTTATCCAAAAAAAAAAAAAGAAAATTACCTTATGTTTAAATTCAAAACATAATTAAAAACCTAGTGGACAGTTTAAGAGCTTTCAGAAAGTCAACAAAAATCCGCTAAGAAAGCCAATATAACACAAATCACTATCAAAGCACACAGTAAAAGCACTACGAACTATGTAAAAAAATTGATGAAACTCCAAGATTAAAACTCAAATCTTTATTCAATGCCTTCAACAAATACAATCAATCCTTATTTATACCTAACTAACAGCCTTCAACTAAAGCTTTTATCTCACGGTCATAAAGTTAGCAGGCTGTTTTAAACACTAAAGGGTACAATTCAAGGGTAAAAGGTAAGACTTAAGATTACCCTACATCAAAAATAGCCTCCCTTTCAATACTTTAGATTCACATTATATCATAGGAAATGTTCATATAATTCCACTAAAAAAATATTGTAGTCTAAACAAAGAATTTCATTTATTAAGATCGGTTCAAGAATTGGAATTAATACATAATTTTTTTAATGAGAAACCAACTTCCAATGAAAAAAAAGAAAGAAAGAAAGAATACAAGAAGCATACAAAAAGATAGTCCTACAAAAGGAGCCGAACTAAGCTAAAAACAGGCTCAGTCTAATGAAATAAGCTTCGAATAAAAGTGATTGACTACCTCTGGAATCGAGACCTATATGATTTCATTGAGTGTGACTGAAACCGTTCCCGTAGTTCTGCAATTACAGAACTTACCTGAAAATACCTTTGCCAAAAGAAAGCAAACAATATGAGAGATTCCAAACCAGAACCAAGATAGAAATTTCGAATATTTCTCAAACCAACTGCTAGTAAGAAATCAGTATTCTATGAAAGTTTCCATATGAAATAAAATCAGATGGTTAAGCATAAGAAATTCATACCGAAGTCAGCTTCGAATATTCGGCTCCGGAGAGTGACTCAACCGTTGAATTCCCCAAGAGATAAAGCTAAAATATAAGAATAATTGCATTTGAATGTACCGCATTTTTTATAAAGAAATAGAAAAGGTACCATAAGAGAAGGAAAAAAACAGGAAGTAATGAAAAGAGGGAAGCAAAGACAATAAATAAATATTTACATCCAAAATAATAGAACATACTTGCCCAAAAGGAACATATGAAGGTAAATACGGCACTCTACGCCAGTTCTGGCCAACCCCATTCTTTTTAGCAGACTTTACATTTGCAGGTGGACAACTATCAGGGTCTGAAATTGGCTTCAGAGATATACTATCCAAACCCTCCTCAATTTCAAGAGATTGAGGTTCAACTACATCATCTTCAAGTAAGGCTGTTGAAACAGAATCTGGGGCTGAAAATGCCCCAACAGTAGCCTTATGTTTTTCTCTGTACTTATCAACTTGCCTTCGAACACTCTCCAAAGGAACAAGCTTTGAAAGTCTCCAGAAGGAAGTCTGTACAGGGCCCAGACCTAAAACCAACTGCTCCCCTTCCTTCTCTTTTGGCTTTTCAGTCCCTTCCTCATGTTTGTTTGTCAGTAAATTAGTCCCTCGAGTCTCAGGTGCCACATTTAGAGGCTGTGCATTATAATGATGAAAATATGCAGGAGATAATAAACGAGGGACCAAATCTTCTGGAATGCAGTAACTCTTAAAATGATGCTGCCAGCCTTTCCTACTGACGTAACTGAAGGAAAATATTGTGGTAACTAAAATAATAAAAAAATGTATTTAAACAAAAAAAGAGTAACTGAGAAAATATGTGAAGACATACTCTCTCAAAGCGGCATTTCCAACTGGAGGCTGGGAAAAAGTAATACATTTGACTTGAAATTTTTCACTCTCCTTTAAAGAAGAAGAAGCAACAATACCCCTCAGAATGGCAAGAGTAGCTAAAACTGCTACCTAAGAAGGAGAGCAACAAGAGTTATGCTATGCAAGTTACCACTACATGAAATCAATTGCTAAAATCTAAGAAGCACGGACACGGACATGGGACACGGACACGGCGATACGTCAATTTCTAAAAAAGTAGGACACGGACACATTTTTTTTGTAGAATATGTGTATACATTGACATATTTAATATTTCATTATATATGTACATGTGTATTTTAGCTAAATTATACTTTAGTAAAAATATAGAAAGTTAAGTCAATTAACAATATTTGAAGAATTTAAAAATATAGAAGAATTTAGTTGGCTATGGCTTGAGGAAGAAGATCCCATCCTAATAGTTTAGGAATGATCAATATTAAGAACTTAAAAAGTAGAAAAATAAATAGAGATTCTCTTACATACTCTAGAGAATCTCTATTTATTTTTCTACTTTTTAAGTTTGATTTACATGGGCTAGGTTTTAAATTTTCTTCTCTTATAAAAAAAAAAACAAAAAAAATCTTTAGAGTCGTGTCCGAGCCATGTCCAAGCCGTGTCCAAATATAGAATTTTTTTTAAATATCATACACGTATTTTGGCGTGTCGAACACGTGTCCAGAGCGTGTCCGGACGAATCCGTGTCCGACACGGACACTCGACCTAAAATAAAGTGTATGTGCTTCCTAGGCTAAAACTAAATAAGAACCTGACTTACAGCTCCACCAAGTGAATGTCCACATAACACAAGTTTCTGTTTCTTCTTTTGAGCAAGCCGATATAACTCCAAAGCAGGTATCCCTTTGGCCCGAGCCAAGAAACCCTAACGGTTATTAATATTACGTGAAGGATAAGATGCTTTGCAAACATATTTCCAAGATAAAAAAAAGAACTCAAAAAAAGAAAAAATATTTGCACTTTAATTTAAGATAGAATCAATACTAGTGACCAGTATTTTTAAGAATAAATAAATAAATAATTATTTAAATTTATTGGAAAGAAATATCTTGCAATGGCCTCCCTGTGCAGGAGCAGTGAACAAGATGCTAAACACCTTTTCATTTGTTGCTATTTTACTCAACAGATTAGGATCGTATCAACAACATTCTGAGTTCTATTTTGTTGCTCCAAATCAAACTCTTTTTGGTCCAAGCTGTCCATTCAAAGACAATTAGAATTCTTTGAAACATTCTGCTCGAGACTACTCTTTAGAAAACTTGCTTAGATAGAAGAACAAGATCTTTCAATGGTTGATGATAAATGTGGCTGATTTTGGAATCTTATTTATTTTATTACTTCCTCATAAGAGCACCCTAACTAGTAGCTTCCGCAATTACTCTCCTAATAAAATGAAAGTTGGAGAGATTTGTTGTCATGGCTTAACGAATTTTGGAGAATATATTTTCCTCTATTTTCTTTGATCACTTTTATTGATGGAATTTGTTTCTCATAAAAAAGAAATGTTACATGGAATGGGGAAATTCGGAAAACCCAAAAAAATCTCAATACAGAAAGGAAAAGAAATACCAACAGTTCCTAATCCTAATTAGGTTCTTGAATAAGCTGAGTAAAAAAAAGAACAAATCAATTACCCGATGGGCAGCAGGTTTGGATTTATCCTTCAGCTGCTTAGCCTTAGACTCAAGGGGATTCCATGAGTTCTCAAATATTCCCTTCCGATTCTCATCCTCATCAGGATTCAAACTTTCAGTCCCATCAACACCATCCACTACATCTTCATGAAATATAGCTCCTTGTAGTATATTCACATCAGCCATTACATCCCTTATTTTATGCAAAACAAAAGGTTACAAAAAGAGGGGAGGGAGGGAGAGGAAAAAAGCACGTGCACATAGACGCAATGAATACTATAGTAGACTCAAGCAGCAAGAGAATCAACTATTTCCCAACTTACTTGTATTGCTTTGTTCCAATGAATGAAGCAAATAACGTATCACCAGCTTCTGCCAGCAAATACCTAAGAATAACAATAAAATTTGATAAGTACACCCAACAAAAATCTAAACATTCAGCCACCTACAGGCACACAGGCTCAATAAAAAGATGGATCAAAAAAGAGAAGTTCGCACAACAGCATGTAACAAGAACATTATGTGAGCTTCATTCATTTCCAGATGTTGGAAAAGAATCCAAATTTAAAAAAAGAACAGTTTGGATGAGTTAAAAATCAGTGCGAGCATATGATCATTAAAGTTGGTAAAGTCTTCATCGTATGATTAAACTTGTTTTCACCAACCAGCTTAAGCTTTTGGGTAGAGTGGTGATTTAACATGGTATCAGAGCGGGAGGTTCTGTGTTCGAACCCCTGCATTGTCACTTTCCTTCCCAATTTAATATTGATAATCATTTGTTGGACTTTGTCCAAAATTTTCTGCCCACAAGTGAGGGGGTGTGTTAAAGTTTTCATCATATGATTAAATTTGTCTTCACCTACCAGCTTAAGCTTTTGGGTAGAGTGGCGATTTAACAAAAGTCACTTTCTCGATTTTTCTAATATTTTTGTAAATTGAAAGGAACAAGCATAGTACAACCCATATGGACAAGTGACATTCAAAGCAATGCATGAATAGGAGGGGAGTTTACGATACAAAGAATTGTCAGGAGGAGAAGTAAACATTTCTCAAGCAAATTCAATAAAAGAAAGAAAACCTGTGTGGAACATGATCTGAAGATGGCTGCACGCGCTCCAGAGAAACAACTTGTCCTCCAAAGTCAGCCTTGAATTTATTCACAGCTCGAACTAACTCACTTGTAGGTCTCTATAATATTCATTCATATGAGGCATTTTATCCAAGGACAAGAAATGTTCTTAAATCAGTCAACAAATGGACTAATATATAGAGATTGGAGATAATTGTGGCATACACAGAAAGAAACAGCAGCATAGAAAGCTAATTTGAGACATTAAAGCACCAGAGTGCAATCATCCGGACCTCCATCACTTATCAGTACAACTACAAGTAGGGATGCAAATGACAACCGGAAAATTTTTTAAGACTGATTGAGGATACTTATTTTCAATTCTTTAACAGGAGTTAATTTTACCCAGCACCCAAGACCTAATAACAAACATTAGCTTCTTATACTCTTCAAAGTAATTGTAATAATCTACACCAGCTTAGGTGTAGGCAATATCTGATTGTAAGCCGTGATTCAATAACCACCTTCACTTGGTTATGAATTTTTTCCCCGGAAAAACTGCTTGGATTTAGCGGAATGAAATAATGAGAGAAATTAAAAATACAGTCTAACACAAAATGAAGGGCCTTCAACTTCCAAAATATAATTACAACACCTTCATAATCATTTGATTTTTTATTTTATTTGATAAAGAAACAATGTCGTATGAAATTACAAAAGAGGGTGGGAGCCCCCAACCAAGAAAGTGACAAAAGACTTCTTCAATTGGTTAGTAAAGAAGTAATGCTGTAGGAATTAAAAAGTTTAGAACATTTACACCATGAGATAGTCAACTAGATAATTGTATCAAAATAGCAACCAAAAGAACATCCTTTATTCTCAAAAGTTCTCTGATTTTGCTCCATCCATGTAGTCCAAAAAACTGCACAAATCAAGTTCTTCCATAGACGCTCTTTTTCCTTCTTGAAAGGGTGTTCGGCAAGGGTGCTGAAAATGAGGCAGCCCATGTCAATAGGCAGAGGAGTTTTCCAGTCAAAATCTTTAAGGATGCTGGTCCAAAACATGGGGGAGAAGGGGCAAGTGAGAAAGAAGTGGCCTTGAGATTCAGCATTATTTGCGCATAGAACACACCACTGAGGTAGGACAGCTGAGTATGGAATACGTTTCTGCAACATATCATGGGTGTTGATGGCATTGTGTGATAGTTCCCGAAGGAAGAATTTATCTTCTTTGGATAGTGGATAGTGGTCATCCCATATAGCCTTGGTGTAGAAATGGTGGTCATTCTTTTTATCATGAAGAATGTCCGCAAGGAGATATTTGATGGAGAAATTTCCATTTTTCTCTAGACTCCAACTCCACTTATCTTCTGTTTGTTCAAGAGTAATGTTGGTTAACTTCTTGTTCAATTCAGCCCATTCCAGAATTTCCTCTTTGAGATTTCTCCTCATCCTAAGGTCCCATATGCCCAAGTCATTTTTCCAAATATTTTTCACCGATGCTGCCTTTTGGTTGGATATGTCAAAAATCCAGGGGTACACTGATGCCAGAGGGAGATTTTGTAGCCATGAATCAAGCCAAAAAGAGATGGATGATCCATTTTTAATGTGTACTGTCATATGATCGTGGACCAAATTTTGGTGCCTCAAAATATATCTTCAAGGCCCACAGGCAGAGAGAGAGGAATGGCCATAGGCATACAGTTCAAAGGTGTTTGTATATTTTGCATCAATAACCCTACGCCATAGAGCAGATTTCTCATTGTTGTATCGCCATATCCATTTGGCTAATAAAGCCCTAATTCTCTCCTTTAGATTATGAATACCGAGACCCGCTTAGGTGATGGGGAGGAGCACTTTGCTTCAATAAACAAGGTTGAAGCCCTAGTTATCTTCTTTACCTTTCCAGAGGAAGTTTCTGTAAAGCTTTTCCTGGGAGCTGGTGACTTTTTTGAGCATATTATAGAGAGAGAGAGAGTAGGTGGGGAGGTTTGATAATGGGGGTTGAATGAGAGTAAGTCTCCCCACTTTTGAAATGTAAGCGTTCTTCCAACATTGAAGCCTTCTCAATGATGGGGCCCAAAATGATATTGTTTTGTGTTTGCCATCAAAAGGAAGACTAAGGTAGATGTAAGGCTGATCAGCACATTTACGACCAAATTTTTGAGCTAACACAACTCAACCGATTGCTCCTCCGTGTTAATGCCCGTGATTTCTAATTTTTGGTGGTTAACATTGAGGCCCGATGTGGATTCAAATACCTTAATGGTATTGAAAAGGTTTTCAAATGCCCAATCATCAAAAGTGGAAAAAAGAATAGCATCGTCTGTAAATTATAGGTGATTTATGCAAAGCCCCTCCTTGCAAATGTTAAAACCCAAGATCTCATCCTTTGATTCTGCTTGATGTAAAAGTTGGCTCAAGCAATCAGCCACCAAAATAAAAATGGGGCGAGAAAGTGAGTAATCCAGTCGTAACGCACGAGATGGATGAATTTTTCCCCTAGAAGACCATTAATAATGATTGAGAAGCTGGTTGAAGATATACATCCCTTAATCCACATTCTCCATTTATCACCAAAGCCTTTTGTAATGAGAATGTTATCAAGGAACTCCCAATCGACCTTGTCAAATGTTTTCTCGATATCAAGCTTTACGATAACACCCTCTTGTTTTCTTCTTTTTCTCTCTTATCGATAAGCCAATTGGCAATAAGAGATCAAAGATGCATCGAGAAATTTTCTTCCCAAAACAAAAGTCGATTGGTTTCCTATGATAGTCTTGGGAAGCACGACTTTAAGTCTATTAGAGAGAACTTGAACAAAACTTTTGTAGAGACAAGTAGTGAGGCTAATAGGCCTATAGTCACCAACTGATCTTGCATCAACCTTCTCTGGAATGAGACAAATGTAGGCTTCGTTGATGTTGGCATTTATGATCCCATTCCTAAAAAATTCTTGGAACACTCTCATAATTCTGTAAAGGGACTTTCAATATTCTTGCTAGTTGCTTGATGAATGGGATACCACCTGATATTTGGGGGAAGATAACGATTTCCAACCTCTTTGATATATAAAGTTTTATAGAAATGGATAAATTCCCTCTCGGTATCAGATTCATTCTGCAAGTTGTCTCCCTTTCCAAATAAGATTTCAACAATGGAGTTCTTTCTCTTATAGAAAAAAGAAGATTTAATGTGAAGTAGAGAAAATTAGGGTAAATCAGGTTAATTCCCTAATTACTATCTTTTATGTATTACTGCCCTATAAATAAGAGTCTCCTCTCTTTTATTGGACTCAATTGATTCTTTAATGAAGATTCTAGAGTTAGATTCTTGGAGAATTCTCTTGTCAATTAGGCTACACCATAATGTCGTGTCATTTAGGCTACACCATAATGTCGCCTTGTTGAAGCCACTTAACATTACATTTTTTGTCTGCACAAGAGTTTCTTCTTTTTCAGCCAAAGATATGAGCTACTCCTTTAGAGAATTTCTTTGGATTTTGTGGGCTGGAAGGAAGCCACTATCTTCTTCAAGGCAATCAATCAAATATATTTCAGCTTGAAGCTGATTTTTCTAGGTTGTTAATTGTTATTCATCTGAAGGTTTCCTTGTTCCATTCTTTAAGCACCTTTTTTAGATTTTTCAATTTTTGAATAAACCAAAATGGGACCAGCATCTATGGAGTATTTTTCTACCAATATTCAATCATTTGGAGGAAGCTGGAATGTTGAAGCCACATGTTTTCAAATCTAAAAGGAGTAGGACCCCATTTATGAATTCCCATGGTTAGAGCAATCGCATAATGGTTGAGTCTCTCCAATCTTTTAGTTGTAGGCTTGTAGCAGCCCCAAATTTTATCAACAAGCTTTCAGAAATAAGAAATCTATCAATAAGAGTCATCATTGGAGGATCTCTAAAATTTGACGATGTGAAGATGCCATTTTGAAGCTGGAGGTCAATAAGATTTGCCCTATTGATGAAGGAGTTGAAACACTTCATGCTTTTAGTAAGGGGGCCAATATTGGATTATTAGTGAGACCATCAAGAGACGTTAAAATCACCACCAAGTAACTGATTGTTGAAACTGCTTCCTTCTTGAAACTTTATAGTTTCTGCATTTATTGTATCAAATTAGGGTTCCAGTATAAAAGTCCAATTGGGCCTAGGGAGGCAAGGACTAAAAGTAGTTCACATCCTCCTTTCCCCACCCTCTCTATTGTTGAACTCAAAAAATAAAGTTAAGCAGATAATCTCCAATTACTTTCAATATGGAATTAGAGCACTAGCCTTCTCTCTCTTCCACCTGCCGCTTTCTCCTTTACACTTGTTTTGCTTCCATTTTCTCTTCGTTTTTTCTACTCTCCATCTTCATGCAAACAAGAACAAATGTTCCGCTCAACAAATCCTCTTCATCTGTTTTGTCTCAATCTTCGATTGAATTATCATCGAATCCATACTTCCTTCATCATATGACACTTCCATCCTCACTCTTGTATCTGAACCTTTAGATGATGATAATTACGTTACTTGGAGCAGATTAATGACTCTTGCTTTGTCAATCAAGAATAAATAGGATTTTATCGATGGAAGTCTGATGAGACAAACAACTACTTCCAGGTCCCCCGCTAAGCTAAATACAGAGCCTTGGCATTAATAGCATGTGAACTTATTTGGCTATCTTATTTGTTGATTGATTTACATGTTTCATTTCCTACTCCGTTTCTCTTATTTTGTGACAATCAAGTTGTTATTCACATTGCTTCCAATCCAACTTTCCATTAGTGCACGAAGCATATTGAATTAGATTGTCACTTTGTTCATGAAAAAGTTGCCAATGGATTCATTAACATGCTGCCAATTCGTTCCAATTTCCAGCTTGCAGACGTTCTACCAAACCACTTCCGGCTCATTCTCTTTTTCCTTTGCTGTCCAAGATGGAAATTTTAGATATACGTTCTCCATCTTAAGGGAGAGTATTAGCTATCACTTAGTTAATTGTTAACTAATCGTACTTTATTGTAGTTCATTCAACTACTTTCTGTTAAACAGCCGTTATGTCTCACTGCTTGTAGACATATACTTTTGGAGATGTAAATAAAGCTGAAGCAGTTAATCTCCAATCACTCTCAATAGTATCATTCCCTGGATTCTCCCCGTTTTATATCTTTTTGTATAATGCGATTCCTAATTCAAAAAAAGAATGAAGAAAAAGAAAACACGTCGATAATTCAAACTAATCTCCTAATGCTTCTATGGTACTCGAGCACTCTTAGCTTAAGGGAAAGTTCAATAATCATTGAAAGGATGAAATTCTCTTATGCAAAGAAGCCAAATCAACTGATAGACATATCCCTTTCTTGATTTACACTTCCTAGCATCAACTTCCACCAGAAGTTTGCCAAGCCGAACAGTAGTCCTACTCTTTTCAGTATGAACAATTTCACTTCCTATTAACATCATGAACACAACAACTAGGATATCAAAAGAATCAAGCTCCATTCCATATCCCCAAACTTCGTGAATCATTGAAATGTAAACAAATCAAAAAAACCAAGACATCGCAATCACCCATACCTTGTAAACGCATTCGGAAAGGACCATACAACACAGAATCTCCTGCAGGTCGGCAACAGACTCCGCCTTAAGAGCAAGGCATAGGTCGTGCAATTGCTGCCTCCGCCGCTCGTACTCTTGTTGAATCTTCTTCCTCTGCTCCCTGTTGTTGGAGTTCCAGAACGGCCACCTCATTTTCCATTGGAGAGGCCCCCAGGAGACCTTGAGGACCTTGTCGCGCTGATCTCTAAGCCACGACTCGACCCGGCTTTGTATGGACTGCATTCGGTCCATCCAAGAGCCCTAATCGGATCCGCCAGACAGGAAGAAGAAGTCGTCAATGTAGTCCCAATGGAAGGTTTTGCTGAAATCTTGACAGGAAGAAGATTAAGGGGACCAAAAGCGAGGAATCGCGTCGCCCGTAGAAGTATATGCTCTGCAAGTTTTGTCGTTAATCTTCTATCGCCAAAGATTTCGAATGATGAGGCATTGATTCGAAAAAAATAATAATAATAATAATAATCAAATTTTATTATAACTCTATTTATATTAAGTAGATATCATAACTTTAATAAGGTTATATCCAGATTCGTATCACCCATTATATATATGATGGTTACACATTTTGAATTAGATACATTACCGTTATAAATCCCAGTAAATAGTAGTTATTTTGGACATTTAGAAATCATAACTCAATAGGTAATTCTTTCTTTCTCTCTAGTTTCTTCTCTCCATCTTTTTCCTCTATGTTCTTATTTTGTGCTCATTTTATAATGTGTTATCAGCACGATTCTTTGTCGTTGTTGTTTGCTAACAGTAGGATTTATGCATTGTGGTAAAAGTTTTTCATTCGTTTCATATACATTTGTATACACATACATCATATGAACAATATGTATATTTTAAATGTTGAAAGTATTAATTTGTATAAGATCAATATGTTGTTTTTTATTGTATACGATATCATCAATTATCTGTGTTTACCTTGATATTTCTTTTGATTCATTTTATTGTTAATTATTCAACATTTGATCATAATGTTTTTATTAATAATTAATGTTGTTCACATATTTACTTATTATTTTCCTTTTCAAGTGTAATTAATTATTTATTGTATTTCAATTTTCATGAGCATATTAAATTACAATTGGTTTCTGGTTGAAAGCATTGATTTTCTTAATGCATAAATATATTGCAATGGTTGTTTTAATATAACATAGTTTTGAAAATTTTAATTTATTCAGTACATGTCTAAAATCTTATTACTTTGATAATCTAAAAGAAAATTTGTACATTTTTATTATGCATGATGTGTATATAAATACTCTTTTTTTTTGTAACCTAATTTTGCATTATACATGTTCCTTTTTTGAAAATTCAATTCTATTGTTGTATATTAATCTCATAAATTTATATGTATCATATGTTATGTTTACTACTTACATTTCTTTTAAATACCATATTTTATTATTGATATACATATTGGATTTAATGTTTACATATTTTGTTTAATGTTTACATGTTTCATAGCATATTTTACATATTAGATATATATTTTACGTACACAATACAACATGCTAGCTATCTACAAAAAAAATTTAGTATATATGTTTAGTATGTATATTAAATTTATAATGTAAATACATTTCTTTTGTATAGTTTTACTATGACAAATCTTACAAAATTAGAGTTTGTTGCTCTTGATATCAAATGTAACCATTATTTGTCACGGGTTCGTTTAGATGCCATAGATCTTGGAAATACGATCAAAGCACAAATAAAACCTCTAATCAAGAAAGGGCAAAAAGCAATGATTCTCATTCACCATCATCTCCATGAGGGATGAAAATTGAATATCTTACGATAAAAAAAATCCCTCTATCCTATGACAATCATAAAAAAAATATAATTCTTCCTAAAGCTCTTTATAACTGGATGCATATAAGATTGCAAGATTTTAAATTAGTAAGTGAATTATAATTCCGCATTATTTAAAACAAGTTCAAAATTGTTGTTATGTAGAGAAAAATTTATGGATGAAGACATGTTAGAGAAGACTTTTTCGATTTTTATGTCTCGAATATGCTCCTGCAGCAGCAATATCCAAAGCAAGGTTTTAAAAAGTATTATGAACTTATATCATGTCTTCTCATGACTGAACAAAATAACAAGCTATTAATGAAAAGTCTTCAATCTCAACCAAATAGAACAACACCATTCCCTAAAGTAAGTGATGCAATTTCTAACAATCATGACCAAGGTCTAGGTCGCGACCGTTATAGAGGAAGAAATAATTATTCATTTCGTGGTGGTCGTCATAATCATTCAAATTTCAAGAAAATCATACACAAATGATGATCATAAATGAAAGGCTCCACAAAATAAAAGTGTTGAAAATCAATATTTTCGATGTGGTGTGAAGGGGCATTGGTCTCGTACCTGTCATACCCCAAAACACTTTAGTTAATCTTCATCCAACCTTATTGAAAGAAAAAGGAAAAAACGTGGAAGCACACTTTGCATATCAAGATGATGATGTATTTGACCCTCCAAACATGACATATTTAGATGTTGCAGATTTTTTTTGAATCTCTTAGAGAGAACATTGACGCTATTGATGGAGTAGCAAGTACTTCATTTGCTTATGAGAATATCCAAAATTAATGTTATTTTTTTGTTTTAGTACTTATCCTATATATTTACTAGTTAAGTTTTATATTTCAAGTTTTGTTTTTAATTCTTGAATCATATTATAATTTTTCTTTTCTTTAATGAAGAATCATGGACAATTCTTATACTTTGGTTGATTCAAATATGAACTCTAAAGATTTATGTTTGGCAGATAGTGCAACTACGCACACAATACTTAAAAATAGAAAATATTTTTCTGAATAGACAATGCTTGAAGCAAAAGTCAATACAATATCATGTTCTGTAAACTTGATAGAAGGTTTTGGGAAAGCAAATCCTGTTTTGCCTAAAGAAATAAAATTTACTATCGATAATGCTTTGTTCTCTAGTAAATCAAAAAGAGATTTGTTGAGTTTCACAAATATACATGGTAATGCTTATCATATTGAAACCAATAATAAAAATAATATAAAGTACCTTTATCTTACATCTATAAACTCATAAAAAAGCATATTAGAAACACTCCCTGCTTTTGAAGGAATGGAATTCCTTGCAGAAGCGTGTGAATGTCGTGCATTCAAGATTCAATTCACAGGATAAACAAAAACTTATAAGCATGCATTCTACAAGAGTTAAGGAGATAAGAAGAACTCCCCCTTGTAGAAATTTCACTGCAATTTTCGGAGTCAAGAAAACTTCACAGCATGAATTTGATCCCAAAAAATACAGCAACAACACTAGCAAGAAGATCAACCCAGTGGACACTACCACTTAGATTAATTGTTTTTTTGATGTTTAATACAAATGAATTCTAGATCTTTGCAACCTTAGGCAGAAAATAAACTTTATATTCTTCAAGGCGTGTTCTCACATGTTGAGTACTGCCTCGTTTTCTTCGTATTTAAAATAATTTTGATAGGATCAAATCATATGCTGATAAGATCGAATCTTTGAAAATAAACTAAATTATTACAAAAAAACAAAACATAAATAGTAACATACTAAAAAGTCTTAAAGTGAACAGTAGGTGTTCACAAAAGTCCTAAAGTAAATAGTAAAACTAAAAATGTCAAAAAGT